>OY776278.1:72572714-72885214 GCA_963675445.1 Linnaemya vulpina | reverse complement strand
GATGCTTAGCATGGTTTAGGGAATATACAAATCCTGACGAACCAGATACGCTGGGTATAAACTTTAATTGAAACTTTTATTTAGAGTCCTTTATTTACTAATTTAATTATATTTTAAGGTCCTGATGGCATGGAAAAGTTTTGTGAAGACATAGGTGTTGAACCCGAAAATGTTGTGATGTTGGTATTGGCTTATAAAATGGGTGCCACACAAATGGGTTTCTTTAGTCAGTATGAATGGTTGAAAGGTTTAACCGAACTAGAATGTGATTCTGCACTTAAAATGCAATCAAAATTGGATTATTTAAAGAGCATATTAAATGATCCAAATATATTTAAAAGTATATATCGTTATGCATATGATTTTGCAAAAGTAAGTATTTATATTACTATATTTTATTATGGGTTCATTTATTGTGATGATGTTTAATAAGTGAAAAAGTAGTATTTTGCACACAAAAATAATTTTTAAAGATTTGTTTTGTTTGTTTTGGTTATAGCAGGATTATAACCCTGTATTTCGAAATTGACAAAGCCTTTCAAAAACCAATTGAGAATTACATAGGAAACAAAAATTACTTGACACAATATCTGAAATAAGTTGCATTAAAGTAATTTTTGACTGAAAATTAAACTAAACTCATTTTCGAAGAAGTTCTGCCAGTTGGCGCAGCCAGTCCATAAAACGCACCAAAGAGCCACTCTTTGTGGGTGCATTAGATTTTGCACAATTCTCATTCGCCCAAAAGCGGCAATTCTGTATATTGAAGATGATTTTCTCTAGGATTTAAAAATTTACTTTGTTGTCTTAATTCAATTTTACGTATGTCTTTATAGACTTTATAAGAAATTAAATTTTGAGTACTCGTATTTTGTTTGATTGGGCACTTTTGGATTTTTTGTGACGTTATGTACTTACATTCTCAGAAAATATATCGTGTCTTATTCTATTTCATATTCCCTCTCCTGCGAAGTTACAATTACTTGAGTTAGGACTTTTCCACTTGAGACTAACGATATTTATACCACATACATAAAAAATACAACAATTTAAGCTGTTTAAGTAAATCTTTTTTGCTTCTTAGGACTCAGATCAACGTAGTATGGATATAAATACAGCAAAGGCTATGCTGCAATTATTGCTGGGTAAACATTGGCCTTTGTATCCACAATTTGCACAATTCCTAGATCAATCAAAGTACAAAGTCATAAATAAAGATCAATGGTGTAATATATTGGAGTTTTCACGTACCATTAATAATGATCTTACAAATTACGATATCGATGGAGCATGTAAGTATGGAGAGAGCGAGAGAGAGAAAGAGTGCTATTAAAAATGGAAATGATATGTATTTAGAAGTTTTGATTGAAAATCGTGTCTTGTGTTTTCAGGGCCCGTTATGTTGGATGAATTTGTTGAATGGTTACGACAGCAACGTCAATGTACGAGTACAACATCGAGCTGAAATTTTGGGTATAATCCTTATTACCATCATCATCATCAATACCAACCATAACCACCACCATAATAAAATTAGTAGCAGCTTCTTCAGTCTGACATTTCTGTTCGTTTTTATTTTCTTTCTTACTCAGAAATTGAAAAACAAATCCATATTAATTATAAATGGTACCAACAAAATTATATCTAATAATAACTTGACAAATTATAAATGAAGGAAGAAAAGAAAAATATTTGTAATAAAATGGAAAAGTTTCCTTTAATAACTCCATATTAATATTTATTGAACAAAAAATATATACATATGTATTAATAATAATAAAATATCAAGGGCTTCTTTTAAAGTACAAAAAGCCCTAACACTATACAAAAACACAAATCATCTGGTTGATAATTGAAGTCATTGGTTAGCCGATCATTTGTTCAGTCAGCTAGAAAAAGAAAACATTTGTACGGATTTGATAAGTATCAAAGTTATTGAGTTAAGTTACTTCTTTAAAATACTATTGTAGTGATAAAATTGTCATTAATGATAAACAAGATATGATGTGTGGAAATAATAATTAAAATAAAAAACTAAATAAAAACAGCAAAAGTATTAAACAAAATTTAAAATTACCTACACTTGTGTTAAATTATTTTTAAAACTTTTACTAGTTTTTGAAAAATAAAAATCTGTTCGAAAAGCTATTAAGAAAATACGTAGTAAGCGTGTCTACAACGGGTGATCCAACACTAGTTTGCACTTTTAGATTAAATATTATAGGAACTTGTTGACGGTTTTTTGCTCCAACGATATTGACCTTAAGGATGTGTATCATTTGTGCATTATTTGCATAACATTGATCTTTAACTGCACAATCGCAATTTCGAAAATACCAAACTATTTTCCAGTGCCAAATGACAACGCGACGACTACTATCTTTCAAAGACCTGCATATAAAAATCACAGCAAATTGTTGAGTTTCACATTTGTGATTGACAAATTTTAAGATACTAGCTATATTGTAAGCATAGTTGAGACTACAAAAGTAGTATGCACTAGGATTCGTATCAGTTCACTTGCGTGAATACTGAGATATAGTAATAACGATGAATTAAATTGCTGGCAAAGCTTATTCACCCGTTATTTTCAATCAATATGTGAAAATATGTGTATATATTGATATATCATACATTTTGTTTCTAGTTATTTAAATTAAAATTTCATAACAATTTTTTTAGAAACTGACCGATATCTGAAATATGCCATTTATAGTGTTTGGCCCGATTTTCTTTCAATCCTACGTCAAATCGGACTATTGATGTTTGTTGGGAAAGTCCTATTAATTATTAAGGCATGCTAAGTAGCATTTACAGAATATATCCTATATGTACATACATACATATATCTATAAACACATGTACATACATATGTATTTATGTATATAAAAAATTAATACATCATCATTGAATTTGATATCTCCCTTATGGGTATGACGACTGTAAGATTGCAATAGAGATAAGTAAGCACAAAGAGCATTAAGGAGTAAAGATATCAGTGAAAGCTCGCAACGAATAAGGTTAATAATTATGTCCGTCATGCATTGATGATAGGACGATCCATAATATATGACAATCTTAAACATTAAGCAGCTGAACTAAATGAGCTACCTGATAATCGTACCATGATTAGTTCAAAAACTTCTGGCAAGCTCTTATCTGTGAAATCATATTTTTGTGTACTCGTTGGTTGTCATGTACTAGTTTGTTATATGAACATTTTGAATATTTTACAAACGGTTGCTTGCTGTTGTTATTGCCCTATGCTCTTCTATGTATTTTATCCCACGCGTCAACTTGGTGCTTTTGACTGAGTTTTAGTGTTTTTTTAATATTTTCTACACAGAAATCGCTGAAATTAATGGGCATACATATATTATATTTGAATTTATAATCTAAAAATTAAAATAATGTTTGTTCTCATATGAACTAAGTTTCATTTAGAATAAATTGAGACAATATATCGCTTAGTGAATTTCATGAGTTTATATATACTTATATATATATATATATATATATATATATATGTATATATATATATATATATATATATATATATACATGATTTTTCATATTGCATTATATAACGTCTTTATCGACAAAAAATTATATATTGGGTCTAGTTTGTATAACGTGATTGTTGCATAAGATGAAAGGTTTCAAACTGTTGGAAACTAGGCTGAAGTCTACTGAAGCTGTGATAAAGCGCCAATGAAATAGACATGCCTAACCATTGACATATATAATTCATTTAAAAGTATATATATATATATATATATATATATATATATATAAATTGTATACAAGAACTGGTTTACCTCTAACCGAGCCACCTAACAGGTGTTGATAAACAGAGATACACATGACCATGCCGGTGAAATGTCCAAAATCATGGCTCAAAAGGATGCATGTTTAAAAAGACATAAGCAGACACTCCAGTTCAAGCGCTTTTTTTCTTTAGTGCTTCTTGAAATTTTAAAGTTGACAGGACTTGCCCTCATTAGGACATAACGAGCAGCAGTGAACTGACGAATAAATAAGTAACTCGCTGTATATCGTTGCTGCTATTTTCTTTTGCATTAATGCTTCTTTGAACCGCGCGCTGCATTGCTTGAAACTTAAAAAAAATTAAATATATGTTATACAAAAAACGCAGCAAGCAAAATATATATGAGTGAATTTTAATATTTTTGTTTATTTGTTGTGTACATGTTTCAAATATTAAAAGTTTTTGTTCATATCTCGTGCTGGTTTTTGTTGGGAACAATAAAGAATCTCTGAAACTTCTTTTAATAAAGCTACTGAATACGCAAAGTAATATTCTTTGAAAATATTTAGTGTAATCTGTGATTTGATTCGTTGAAGCAGGCTTTTCATATTTCCATTTAAGAAAAAGTTTCAAAATGGCCACGAAAATTGATGATAAATCCTCGGATATACCAGAGAGGCTTTATGACTCCTCTAATAGTAGAACCTACAAACGTATGCGTTTCTTTGGAAAGGTAAGAGTTGTTTCAAATTGGTAACAAACTTGGTAAAGGAAAAAAATTTATTGTATATATCTCATCCATTATATTTTCTCTTATTTTTTATTCTCTTTATTCTGGGATCCTAGCTTGTTTAAAGTTGTATTTTAAAACAGAGTTGTTAAATAGTAAATAATCAGGGTTGAACATTTTGTCATGATATCAGTTATTTTAAAAATTGGCTGTGATTTTCTTAACTGGGTCAAATTTAAATAAAAGGGACCTTATAAGACCAATAAATATTTAAAATATAAGAAAACTTTTGTGGGCAAATAATTGCTTAAATATGACTGCGTTAATTCATAGATAAGTGTAATATCAGATATATATATATATATATATATATTATATATATATATATATATATATATATATATATATATATGAACTAGTTATTCATAAATCGAAACCCCATATTTGACTAACTTCAATTACTGATATTATCTCCCGAAATTAATTCTTATAAAAACTAAGTTTTATTTACTATCTTGTTATTATTTATGTATTTATTTAAAGTAATATATTTCATAAATTAATTTATAAAATACAAAAATATTAAAGGTGCAGGTTGTCTAGACCATATTGTACGCAAATTACCAAAAACTTTTCAGCAAACACTTATTAATTTAGTGAAAATAAAATTGATTGATTTGTTAAATAGTAAGAATATGAAAAGAACATTTATATCATAGATACTGTGCTTAAAAATTGTTCCGTGATTGTTGGCAATTAATTTCGTTCTGAAGAGAATTGAGTTAATTGTATAAGCAATTTTAGATACGGGGCATTCCATTAAAATATGAGGAAAATCTATTAATTGGTGAAAGTTATTACATTCAAGAGGATCCATATGATTATAAAAAAGGTGTGAATTAAACAGAGCCTACTATGAGAGTTAGGTCTTACACAATGTATTATGTTGTCTTAACGGCTAGAGATTTGCTACCTCAGTTGTTTTTTTTTTTTGCTCATCCATAAACATTAGTATGCGATGATTACAGGGGACTTCTGTGATTAATGGTTAATTGATAGCTTCCTTAGCTGCATTATCTGCAAGCTCATTTCTATTAATTCCAATGTGTGATGGTATCCACAAATTCTTTAGGTTTAATTGGCAAAAGAGTATCAAATTCTCTAAGAAGAAATATAATTTTTCGAGCCGCACAATTGTCCCTGTTTGTTAGTGATATTTTCACAAAATAACTCATACAGGGCTTTCCTAAGGTATGTTATTGATCCCGATGCTAAGTTATCTAACCTTTTATTTAATAAGAAATAATAGGTGTTGTTTTTAATAGACCAGTAGCAGTTCGAAAACAGTCATATAAATCAGCATTTGTTTATATCTTCTTTAGATGTCCAACCATAAATGGATATCCCTTGATGAACTTAACCATAGGTTGTTGTTTATCTTGCGTAGTTTTATTATAATCATTCTGATGTTCTCATTCCGCAGTAAATTTTTGGAAAAAATAATTCCTAAAACTCATTTGATTTATGTAAGCTACTTCAACAGTTACAAAAGTAATGTTATGCGATTGACAGTTACTTTTGCGGCATACATGCAGTAGCTCGGATTTGTTGGTAGGAATTACAACTTTTTTTTTTTTTTTTTTTTTTATTTCTTATAAACATCTGGAAAGATTTTTTGTTTATTTATTAAGTAGTATTTAAAATACTTTTTAATTTACAATAATTACATTAATTGATCAATATATCTAATTAAATTACATTACTACTATTTTCATTATTCTGATAAGTATTAGTTTTAATGAATTGAACACAGTTTCTTTTGAATATATTAATATTTCGTTCATGTTTAACATTAATTGGTAGTGCATTAAATATTTGTAGTCCTTTGTATAACAAGCATCTCTTCATTGCGTTATTAGTTGCTCTATGTATTCTAAAATCACTCGCATTTCGAAGACTATAGGGTTGGCATTCGTTAACATATCTCAATTGATCCGTTAGATATTCCGGTGCGTTTCCATTTTTCATTTTGTAAATAAATGTAAGCGTATTAAGTTGTAGTCTTTGCCTGATGTTTAGCCATTTTAATGTATCTAGCATGTGTTGGATTGGGCTATATCTGTTGCATCTGATTATTGATCTCATAGCTTTATTCTATAGCTTTTGTAGCCTATCTAATTGCATATTAGTACAACATGTGTATAAAATTGTAGAACCGAATTCAAAATGTGGTTTAATAATGGTATTATATATGTTTATTGCAGTTATTGTTGACATTTTATTTCTTATTCTTCTAAAGAAACCAATTTTTTTCCCGATTTTCTTACATATGTATTCTATATGATCTTTAAACTTTAAGCTTTTGTCTATTATAAACCCTAAATATTTTATATTTTCAACTTTCTCGATGATTTTATCGTTAATTTTAAATGTTGATTCGCTGTTCATGTTTATCTCTAGTATTTTTGTTTTATTTTCGTTTAATTTCAATTTGTTCATTTTTAACCAATTATTTACGATTATCATATCATAGTTTAAGTCTGTTTGACACTGCTCTTCTGTTTCTGATTCATTAAATATCAGAGTATCATCAGCATACAACACTATTTCACATTTCTCTAGTACATTTGGTAAATCATTTATGTATATGATAAATAACAGAGCTCCCAGGACCGAATCTTGCGGTACTCCATAATCATTGTTTATATTATCTGAAATAATGTTGTTTACTTTAGTTGTCTGTTTTCTATTTGATAAATATGATTTAAACCAATTCAATTCCTTATTTTGTATTCCATATTGATACATTTTACACAGCAATATATCCCTATCAATAGTTTCAAAAGCTCTCTTAAAATCTAGGAAAATCGCCATTATCTTATTATTTCTGTTAACATTTTTCCACCTATTAATAACGTAATTCACCGTAGATTCACACGAATAATTTTTCCGAAAACCCGATTGATATTTCGATAATAAATTGTTTATTTCCATGTATTCTTCAAGTTGTTGCTTAACGATTTTTTCTAGTATCTTTTCACACAGTTTTAAGGTGTTTATTGGACGAAATTCTTCACATTTATTTGTCTTTGCTATTTTTTCAATTGGAGTAATCATCGATACTTTCCAATTTTCTGGAAAAACTCCCGTATTTAAAGATGAATTTATTATTTCCAACATTATATTTCCAAATACTTGCCAGTTATCAAATATTAGGCTTATATTTAGGTTATTAAAATCTGGCTTTTTCTTCATGGCTTTACAAATACTTTTAAGTTCTGTAATATTTATTGCACGAAAACTAAATCGACTATTTGTCACATTTATCTTATTAACGTATTGCACATATTCTATATTTTCTCTAATTTCTTTAATACTATTTACAAAATATCTATTAAATTGGTTAGCTATATCGACACTATTATTATATTCTACATTGTTAAATATCACATTTTTTATCACATGTTTATTTCTTTTTAGGACTAAAGCTTTTATGTTATTCCACATTTGTTTTTGATCTTTGGTGTTGCAAATTTTTTTATTAATATATCTATTCTTTTCATTTTCTAGTTTGATTTTGTAAATATTTCTGACTATTTTATAGTTATTCCAGGCTATATTAGTATTTTCACGTTTTGCTATATTGTATTTTTCAATTTTATCCTTTTTTAGTTTTCGTAATTGCCTGTTAAACCACTTATTTACATAGCATTTTTCTCGAATAGTTTTTCTCACCGTAAGTTTTTTTATTGCATTTTCAATAGATTTATCAAAATTGTTGACATTCTCATTTAATTCCATGTTTTCATCAAATTTCAATACTTCACTAATTTCTCTTCTAAATTTTTGTTTATCATATCTAAAAATTTCTATTTGTTTCTTGTTGTCATGGTCTTTATTCAAACTATTTTTTATACATATTTCTATTATTTCATGATCAGATATTTTGTTTATTCTGCTATTATTTACATTAACATTGAAATTGTTTGTTATAACATAATCAATTATTGTTTTTGAGTCTCGCGTAACTCTTGTGTAATTAGATGTTATTTGCATTAGTCCATTATCATTTATGATCTGTTGTAATTTGTTTTTATAAAAACTTTCTTTTGCCCAATCCACATTAAAATCACCAGCAATAATTATGTCCGTGCTCCTATCACATATTTCTTCTATTGTTTGTTCAAATACTTCATAAAATTCTGAATCCTGACTGCTTGGTGATCGATATACTGCTGCGAATATGATTGACGTATTTTTTACCTTAATGCTATACGCGCTAATCCAATATTTCAAGTTTTGCACCTTTTCACATATAACATTCACCTGCCAATCCTTATTAAAGTATATACTTGTGCCACCCGTTCTTGAAGAATTGGATAATGTTACATATAGATTGTACCCTTCTAGTTGTATTTCCGCTTCATCTACTCTATCCGTTAAATGTGTTTCCGCTAGTATTATGAAGTCCGGCTTTTCGATATCTGCAAGCGGCTCAACTTGGTTAAAATTGTTAATTAGTCCTTGTACATTTGTGTAAACTCCTTGTAAATTCTGTAATTGTTAATCTACCAATCCCATTGTTCTCTTTTTTAACTTCAGTTTATTTTGATAGACTGGACATACTTTACTTGTTGTAGCATGATTTTCATCAAGTTCCAAATTTAGCTTTTTGTTTGAATTCATACAGTTAATGCATTTATTTAAATAAACTCCTCTAGAAGCAGCCCATATTATTATAAATGAATATATATATATATATATATATATATATATATATATATATATATTTGTTTCTAAGTAAACATAGCTCACAATAATATGTACATGACCATTTGAATAAATTGTAAACTATATATTTGGATATTATTCCTAAAAATTACGGTACAAAGTTATAGCTGTTTCATTTCTTACGAAATTGATATAATGAATTCATGTACCAAAATGGACGTGGGATGATTACTAACTTGGCAGGTAATACGTTCTTTTTGTCCTTGTATTCCAGGGTGGATTTGCGAAATGTTACGAAATCATAGATATCGTAACGAATGATGTTTACGCTGGTAAAATCGTTTCTAAAAAACTCATGATGAAACACAATCAAAAAGAGAAAATGACTCAGGAAATTACCATTCATCGTAGTCTCAACCATCCGAATATTGTTAAGTTTCATAGTTTCTTTGAGGACAATGCTAATATTTATATAGTCTTGGAATTATGTAAGAAAAGGGTAAGTTTTTTTTTTCTCTGAACTAAATCTTCGAAATATTGTTTTTATAAAAATATACATTATTATTTGATGTTTTCTTTTTTTTACGATCTTCTCCCAGTCAATGATGGAATTACATAAGCGTAGAAAAAATATCACGGAATACGAATGTCGTTATTATATCTATCAAATAATACAAGGTGTCAAATATTTACACGACAACCGCATTATACATCGTGATTTGAAATTAGGAAATTTATTTTTAAACGATATGTTACATGTTAAAATCGGTGATTTTGGGCTAGCCACGCGTATTGAATATGAGGGTGAACGTAAGAAGACCCTTTGTGGCACGCCAAACTACATAGCGCCGGAGATTTTAACGAAAAAGGGTCACTCGTATGAAGTGGATATATGGTCCATAGGTTGTGTTATGTACACGTTGCTGGTCGGTCAACCACCATTTGAGACTAAAACCCTTAAAGATACTTATTCAAAAATTAAAAAATGTGAATACCGTGTACCAAGTCACTTGCGTAAAAGTGCCGCCGATATGGTTATTGCAATGTTGCAATCAGATCCTGAAAGTCGTCCTACTATAACCAAATTGTTACAATATGAATTCTTAAGTAGTTCACCAGTGCCAACATTCTTGCCCAGCTCTTGTCTGACAATGGCACCACGTCTAGAACTCAATGAAAATGTGGATCACGAGGCAGTCTATCGTAAACCATTGATTGAGCTGAATGGGCTTAAGGATGATACACGTCTAGAATCAACATTTCTTAAAAACAATCTTCATGATGCCATTACAGCTTCTGCTCAAGCATGTCGTCACAATGAAGATTATCGCAGTGACATACAAAGTTTACAGCAACAAATTACAAATTTATTAAATGCCCGGGTGAGTTTGAGGTGATATGATATTTTAATAGGTTTCAATAATTGAATTTTTTTTAGCCCCGTTTATTGCAAGGCAATTTAGGAGATGAAAATACTGACCCAGCCGCACAGCCCTTGTTTTGGATTTCTAAATGGGTAGACTATAGTGATAAATACGGGTTCGGTTACCAACTGTGCGATGAAGGTATTGGTGTTATGTTTAACGATACCACTAAGCTCATATTGTTACCAAATCAAATGTAAGTATACAAAATATTTATTTATATATTTGTGAACCCCCACCTTCTGTCATAAACTATCGCAATATTAACTTTGCGAGCAACACGTACTAGGAAGTGCATTTGAAACTTTATAATATGGGGATGCTTCCCGTACATCCTAAAAATTTAATATGAACATATTTTGCAGGATCTATTATAAATTTCAAAACAATATTAACCATGTTTTACTGTCCATATATAACGCAACTTTAGCGGAAACACTTAATAAAAATAAATATCCATATTATTCTATAAAAAATATTTCAAATAACGAAAACAATCCAACGACAACGAAAATGCCATCTAATGGTAATAAACAAAAATACACGAGTACTGATGGGAAAGTGTAGCGGCTTTCGAAAGCTGCTGTTCTGCTATGTATGTTGAATATATAAAACTGACTTTCCGTTGTGCTTGCTTATGTATACATATTTATCACGTCTCTCAGAATTAAAAACACTTTTCGAATCAAAATTTGCTTTCATATACATTATTTGAAAATGAAAAAGAAAAATTGGAAAACAAAATCCATTCGGTAGATTTCGCACCATCTACGTTTAAAAAAGGATGATTTATTTTATTAATTTCATGAAATATTTCCTGTTTTTTCTTTTTTTCTGTTTCTTATAATGTATATATATATATATATATATATATTTATATATATATATATATATATATATATATTTATATATATATATATATATATATATATATATATATATATATGTATATATATAGTATTAAGCATAGTAAATAAGTCATTACAAACAGGCGTATTTCCCAACAAATGGAAAGAGTCAATGGTATTTCCAATTGAAAAAATTAATAATACAACAAGCTGTGACGAGTTCAGGCCAATTAACACCATGAAGACATTAGAAAAGATTATAGAAATGGTAGTTAAAAATCAATTGGAAGAATATATGGAACATCATAAGATTCTTTCAAAATACCAGTCAGGTTTTAGAAAAAACTATTCATGTGAAACAGCAGTAAATTATGTTATAAATAGATGGAAATTTAAACAGAAAGAAAACAAAATACTAGCAATATTCCTAGACTTCAAGAGAGCATTTGAAACTATAGACAGACATATATTAATACAGAAATTGTCAAAGTACGGTATCGAAGGAACAGAACTAAAATGGTTTCAATCTTATCTAACTGAACGCAGGCAACAAACAAATGTTAACAACAAAATATCTAACGCTGCAGTAAATGACTTTGGCGTACCACAAGGATCCATACTTGGAGCACTTCTCTTTATTATATATATAAATGACATGGAAAATATATTGGAGAAATGCGAAATTGTGCAGTATGCAGATGATACATTAATTTTTTCGGAAGCAACAACAGAACTAACGTGTTACGAAAATCTAAAAAGTGATATATTAAATATAAGTAACTGGCTTAAAATGAATAAATTAAAACTTAACGAAAACAAAACTAAAATTATGGAAATTAATATGAACACGAATTTTACAATTGAAATCAATACTGTTACAATAGAAAAAGTGAAAAGTATAAAATACTTGGGTTTCATTATTGATAAAGAATTAAATTTTAAAGAACATATTGAATATATTTGTAAGAAAATTGGTAAAAAGATTGGGTTTTTTAAAAGAATAAGAAACAATGTAACAATATTAACCGCAATAAATATATATAATACGATAATTAAACCACATTTCGAATATGGATCAACGATTATATTCACATGCTGTACAGACCAACATATAACACGATTGCAGAAATTACAAAACAAGGCTATGCGTTCAATACTAAAATGTAATAGATACACGCCAATAAGATTTATGCTAGATTCTTTAAAATGGCTTAACATAAGGCAGAGGTTACAGCTAAACACAATTTTCTTCATCCAGAAAATGAAAACAAATAGGTCACCAGAATATTTAACTGAACAAATCAGATATGTAGGAGATACACAGCCATATTATCTAAGAAATTCTCGTGATTTTAGACTTCAGCGTGCAGATACTAATACAATGCAGAAATCACTTTTCTACAAGGGACTTAATTTATATAATATGATTCCAAATGAAATTAAGAATGAACTCAATGTTAATCTATTTAGAAAAAAAATTGTTATTTTCATAAAAAATTGTTAAACAGAGTAAATTATTTAATATTGTGAACATAAGATGAAATTGTAATACTCAAAGTATATTAATACTACTAATAAATAAATAATAAATAAATAATAATAATAATAATATATATATATATATATATATATATATATATATATATATGTATATATATATATATATATATATATATATATATGTATATATATATATATATATATATATATATATATATATATTTGCAGCAACGTCCATTTCATTGACAAAGATGGCAAAGAATCGTATATGACCACTTCGGAATATTCGAAATCTTTGGAAAAGAAAATGAAATTACTTTCATATTTCAAACGTTATATGACTGAACATTTAGTCAAGGCTGGTGCAAACAATGTCAACTTTGAGTCTGATCAAATATCTCGTATGCCACATCTACATTCCTGGTTTAGAACAACTTGTGCAGTTGTCATGCATTTAACTAATGGTACAGTTCAGGTAAGAAATTGAATTTATTTTTAAATATAAATACTATACTACAATTTCAAATCTACTTGCTTCAGCTTAACTTTTCGGATCACATGAAGATTATTTTGTGCCCCCGCATGAGTGCCATTACTTATATGGATCATGAAAAGAATTTCCGTACATATCGTTTCTCTACCATAATACAACATGGATGTTCCAAGGACTTGTACCAGAAATTACGTTATGCCCATGAAAAACTTAGTAAAATGCTAGAGAAAATGTTCTTCTAATCCCAACTTTGAAAATAATTTTAACAAACTTTCTTTGAAATGAATATGCATACATATAATAAACACTTAATGTTTTAAAAATCCTTACATAGATAGAAAGCATATGTCAAAGATAATAATATCTATCTATATGAGTATGACTTACAGTCTGCTTTTCAAAAGAAAAAATACAGTTCTCATACTTAAAACTTTAAATTAAACGTTTATAATTTTCTGTTTTTAATATTCTCCAGTATTTTTTCGTTGTTTGTTTTATGTATGTTATATTTATTTAATGCTTTTAATATATTTTATTTATAATAGATATAAAAAGTTTCTTGATTATTTTATGTGTGATGATAAAAACAAACAAGAAAGATTATTTTATTTCGTTAGTAACTATTTTTTGTAATAATTGTTTTAGTGTATTTTTATTTACTATATACATTTATTTCGCATGTCGTCATACGCAACATTTTGAAGTTGTGGCATAATTTAAAACAATGCATATTATAATTTAAAAAATTTATATAAAATTTTAATTAAAAACACTCCCACCCCCTTACCATCTATTCTTATATATACATATTAATTAAAGAATAAATTTAAGTTTTACTTTTGAAACAAAATAAAATGTTAGAATTTAGTACAAGGAATTACTTAGTTTCTTAAATAAATGCATAGATATTTTCTTTAAGCGGCATGGCCTTACATCATACTGTCGCTACAAACTGGTGTATGTATGTTTGGTAAAAATCTACTCAGCTTATCACAGCAACACATCAAGTTGAGGCAAAAAGTAACGAACGTGCAATATTTTTGTCTGGCTAATACTTTATGACTTCTGATTTTTCGAACGATTTCGCGATAGAAATATTTTACATGGTGGTCAATATCAATTTTATTTAATAACCTCAACTTAGACCACTCCATGTTCATTTGGTCATCTACTATTATTGAGATTTAAAATAAAATAATTAAATATGTACAAGTTTCTTTGTTAAAAAATACACAAAATAAAAAAATTAACACCTAAAAAGTGATCAGAAACAAAAATACATAGAATACTGATGAGAAAGTCAAATGTCTTAAAGATGCATAATTCATTTTATAAAATCGTTAATTTTTAGTTTTGGTATTAATAAATAAATGATAGAAAAGTACTATTGAAATGAAGTTCGAGGGCTCTGTTCTATAATGATAAACCGCAAATGTATATTGATGTAAGCGAGTTATATACAGCTCTTATTTTTATTGTTTTAGCTTTTATTCATTGTGAGGTTAAGTATATCGATATGCCAGCATTTCATTGGTTCTGCATCAGTATGCTTTAAACAAATTGCAGAAAGCTTGTGTATTTAATAAGTTGTCAGAAAAAATTCGAACAAATAACATTAATATATACGACATATTTAAAGTTCTTTGAGGTGTTGTCCAAGTTAACTAAGTAAACATATGCTTTCATTGTTGTGGGCCAAGTGCGTATATTTGCCTGTATTTCATTAGTTCTTACACCAAATTATATTTAGACTTCAACCTCATTCCAAAATACCATAAACCCTTTGCTCATGCAAAAATTGAAAACTAAAGAATAAGCATAGTGGTCTTGAATGTACCTAAAATAAAAGAGCGACATAAAAATCGTAACCGCTAAAATTCACAAAATTTCTAAGGAGATAAAAACGAGGATTGTTGTAACAAGAGCATCAAGTGCCTTAATGGTATAAGTTAATATATATATATATATATATATATATATATATATATATATACATATATACATATATATATATATATATATATATATATATATATACATATATACATATATATATATATATATATATATATATATATATACAATATATATATATATATATATATATATATATATATACATATATATATATATATATATATATATATATACATATATATATATATATATATATATATATATACATATATATATATATATATATATATATATATACATATATACATATAAATATATATATATATATATATATATACAATATATATATATATATATATATATATATATATATACATATATATATATATATATATATATATATATATATACATATATATATATATATATATATATATATATATGTATATACATATATATATATATATATATATATATATATATGTGTAGTACAGAGAAAGTTTATAAAAAATCTGAGAGAACGGAAGATGTTTATATTTTTAAACAGATGAAAAACTGGAGGTTAATAATATCTTTCAAACATAATAACTCCGCCAGTTATGGACAGTCTCGTATCATGTGTCCTTTTTTCCAAGAGTATTCCAAACATATATACCCAAAAGTATATTATATATAAGTTCATATAACTTACAAAATAAAATTATTGTAAAAATGTAGCAACCAAGTTTAGTTGAAATAAAACATACGAGCACATAATTTTTATATTTAATTAGCATTTTTTATTTAGAAACTATATTTTTTATTTATACATATAGGAAAGCAAAAATTTTCTTAATTTTGTTTATTATTAAAAAATCAAAATTAATAAAAAAAAAATAATAAATCGATCTCTTTAAATTACTAAATGAAAAATTTAAGTGTAAAAAAGGAAGATTTGTTTTACAGATTATACAGAAAATTAAAATTTCTTAGTTTTAAAAATTTATTAATTTTTAAATAGAATTTTTTATATCGACACAAAATGATACATACGTCATTTAGTTTTTTCTTTAACTAAAGATATATTTTAAATAAGTATTATTTTATTAACATTAAGTTCATTATTATTACAATACATTACATTTGTTCTTTTTTATTTAAGAAGTATCTGTTGAAAGTGGTATTTAAATTGTATTGGTACTGACAGGGGAGAGGGGACTGAAGATGAATAGGTAATTTTTAATATTTATTTTCAATTTCAAAGGGAATAAAAGCAAACAATAACTATTTCTATTCAATTTGTTTTTGCTTATCCTTCTTTTTTATAGTTTAATTATTGTTTGAAACATTTGTAAACAAACGTTAGCCATAGTTCATATTTGTACTGTGCGCTGATGATTGAAAACTAGTCGATATGTTCTTTTGCTGGCTGGAGGCAGCTGCTAATGACTGCTGTTGAATTTGCTGAGATGATAGCGATGAGTTCGTTTGCAGGTAACTTTGTAAAAGTTGACGATTTTCTTGGCACCATTCAACAAAATCATCGATTAAAACTGGCCACGCTCCTTCAGAGTCATAATTGCTCATGTTATCATCAATATGAATGGCAAAATCAAGTAGTAAATTCCATGTATCTTTTGGAATTGAGCGTTTATGTTTTTCCTGAAAATAAATAATTTTTATATAAATTATACATAAGAAATAAGAAACGTGAAATTTAAATATATTTAGTCAGACCTAATCGGTCGTTTATAGTAATCAAATTCGATTTCTATTAAATTTAAATCTATTGAGTCAGGCCTTATCGGTCATTTATAGGAATCAAATTCAATAACTTTCAAACTTGATTGCAGACATATTGATGTGAGTTTAACGATTTATAGTAAAGTTAATTAAATCTTTCTGGATTTCGACAAATATATGTTTTTAAAGCTTGTGAATGAATAAACTCAAAATTAACCACGATTATGCTACTTATGTTGGAACCCGTACTGACGTAAAATCTGCTGCGTGCAGGTTTAACTCTGATGCTGAAAATATTGTCCGAACATTCACATTTGTTTCCGTTGACTTAAGACGCCTCATATCATTTTAACAATATTGTAACATTAAATAACACAAAAAGCCCTTGTATAATTTTAAAGTTGATGACCACATTGATTTACACTGAATTGTATTATCAAAAAAAGTGTACACAAAAATTATTCATTTCAATCTCTTTACTTTGTAACACAAAAATGGCGAGCTATAAAGGTTTTCTTACCTTTAAAAATTTGCACCACAAATCCAAAAACTTAAATCTTCCGCTCAACACTATAGTCCAATAAGCAATGGCCATATCTAAATCAATACCCTTCTGACCAGGATCCTTAGCATAATTAAAAGTAAATTGATAGAAATCTTTAAATTTCACCAAATCATTTAGCTCCATTTCCAGCAGCGGTAACTTCATCTTTAACTTGTCTATGGTATCAATACCTAATTCACTCATGCCATTAACGAATTCCTCGCGGGTAAATTCGCACTGAACTTCAGCATGAAATTTCCATGCAATGATTAAAACCAATTTAGAGTCGGGACTTAATTCTAAATCATCTAAAAATCGTATAACACCTTCAGAGGTTATTTTCTGAACGTCAGATGGATCACGATAGCGTAAAAATAAGTGTTCGATACGTTTGCGATCCAACTCGCGATAATAGTACTCGGGATTCTGAAAATAGTTGTCACTGGCCAAATCCAATTTCCAGTCATTTTGTTGCAGACAATAAATGGCTGTCTGTTCACCGGTTTGGGTTAAGGAGATGAACTTTTTTACTTTATCCCTTTGCGTGGATTTCAGTTTGTTCTACAAATAAGAAAAATATTATAGTTATTAAAAGTTTAGTTTGTACATCTCTGCATTTGTTGTGCTGGTATTTTTTCTGCAGCATATCTCAGATATTTTATTGCATAAATGTTCATTAAGTCTTCCCATTCATATTTGGGGGAAAATCTATTATTTTTGTTCCACATTATCCAATTTTGTTTGATAACTTTATTTTCTACCATTTCTCATAACTTTCTAGTTTTCTACTTCTACATGCATAGGTTTCCTTACCATTTTTTTTAATTTTTTTAGTACACTATAATTTGTAAAGGCTTCCGGAAAACAATTGCTAAATCTGGCGTATTTGTTACAAAAATATAAGTTTATTTGCTGCCTAATAAAAATAATTTTCTCCTTTGCTTTTGCCGTCCTTCCATACGTCTTTTCTTTCTTTTATTTTTCCGCAAAATTTCGTAGCTATTTTTACATTTTCTTTGCACTTATGTTTCTGAATGTGTAATGCAAACGAAAGAGAATAGCAAATGTTGTTAAATCAACCGCAAGTAATATTCAGCGATTATTTATTTTCGAATATATATGAGACTACAAATACTTGGGTTCAATCGTACAGGCCATGTTACTATTATATCAATAGCATAGGACATGCATATCCTCATGGTGTAATATATGAAACATTCGAAACTTCAAAAGCTGAGAATTAGGGTGGCCTGTTTATTCGACGATGCCAAAGTGAATGCACACGTAAACGAAGTTGACAGCAGCATATTGATAAAAAGGAAATGAAACACATGCACTCTGTCCCAATAATAAGAAAGTGCGACAACACTACTTGCACTATAGCCTCGTTTATCGCAATAGATATCTTAGCAATTATCAATATTATATTCTGGAAGATAAATTTTATAGTTATGAGCGTTGTAATACTCCGTATTATGTCGACCTACTTAAGACCACTTCAAATATGGATACGATTAAACTTGGGAATGTATATCCGAATTCACAAAACAAAATTCTCCGAAATAAATTTAGCTTAGTAAACTATATATTGATAAGGTTTGTCAATAGTAGGTCCTGTTGCATTTGGGCACGTGATTGCAGTAAAATAACTTTCAACAGATCATAATATATTTGAAAAGTGTAATATATATTTGTATGTAAGAATATATGTGCATAAGTTTAAACATAATCTACTAAACGTGATACATTTTATCCAAGCATATACTAACAACTTGCATATAGCGATCCCATAAACAGCGGGTTTCTTGGTCTCTGAAAAAAAAAAATTAAAACCATTTTGTAAATACATAGTAATATACATATTTATTAAATTATTGTGCATGCTTGTGTATGTATATACATATCGAACTTGTTCCTTCAAAGTGAGTCAAATGAAAATTTAGAAATTATCAGTAGAGACTACAACAAAGTTCTTTATCTTCTAATCTGTCCTCTTAATACTATCTCCTCCTTTCTAGTTGTGGCACAATGCACTGCATATGTATACTGAGGCTAGTCCAAAGCAAAAACATAACGTATTTTTTTATATAACTTACTAAATTTTTAAATTTTGTATATTTAATATTTTTCAATATCTTCAGAAAATGTGAAAAAATCCTTGTTTTTTTCTCGTTAATGAAAATATATATGCCATACAATTTATATGTTTATATACGTGCTAGGTTCACTTAACAAGTTATGCAATTTTATCAGATTGACTAACAAAAAAGTTCTTTGGTTGATATATTCAATTATAACAACAAAAATTTTAAATTTTCATAATTGGTTATCATAACAAAAAAAACAAAAAAAAAAAAAAGTGTACGTATATGTACATATGTATGTATGGTGCCGCTTAAAATTTTCCAAATTCTGATAAAACTTATTATTCAAGCAACATTTTTAGCTTAAATAAAAAAGTTGCAGATATTTTCATCACATAATGGAAGAGAATTTTGTTTTTTTTTTTTCGTTTGAAAAGGAATATGATTGTCAGATTTATTTATTAGTAAATATAATCATTGCAAACCGTAAAACTTTAAAGTTTTTGATTTTCTCTCTTTAGAGAAACAAGTACGTAAGGTTTATATGTAAGAAAATGAAAACTTCTAAGGCCCTTACCTTGATATTTCCAAATCCAAAACACTTTGAGTAGTGGCAGCTAAAAATTTATTAACATGATCTCGAGCCCAGACGTTCTGACGCCATGGCTCAACTAGTTTTTCACACAGATCTACAAATAAATCTCGCAGTTCCCTAGTGCGGTGTAAATTACAGGCAATACTGATGAGAGAACGCCAATACGAGCTAAATTAAAAGTAATAATATTAAAAACAAATAACTAAACGATTTACCAATCTACTACCGAAAATTTGTGTCTAATTCGTGAAAGGATCTTTCCAATAACACCGGCTTCAAACGCAAGCAAACCAAACTGTCAAATATATAGGCATTAATATAAATTCTTAAATAGTTTGATGTTACTTACTGTTTAATCTCTTTTTCTTTATCTAACAGACATCTCAATTCTCTTAAGTCTAGTAAAAATTCCTTGTCCATTTCGGTATCATAATATTCAGGACCAGAGTGCTGATAAGTATAAGTCCAATATATCATTACAGCCTGGGAGCAGGAAAATAAATCATTAAACGTTAAATATTGCAATTTTTTCTTGGAGGTTTCAAAACGTAAGCAAGCCAAAAATACAATCGATGCATATTTTCTTGATTTGAGAGGACGAAGTAAAAGAACAACAATTAGATTCGAATTAGGATATGAAAAATATTTTAGTTTTTACTTGGCCAATTCATCAGGAATATTGAATAGCTGCTTAATATTTTGTGTAATATTTCCAGGCAATTCTTCAACAGCTTTAAAAATGCGTTTAACATTGTCGAATTGTCTCCTGCAAGAGAAAATCTTTAATATACATCCTACATACGTGCATACATATTTACACAGCTACATAGTGTTATAAAGTCGATTGCGGTATTTTTATAATAAAATAAAAACTTGGAAAATTAAAATATTATAGTGATATTTCAGATTATTTAAATTTAACCGCATTAGCGCCCACATCATTGTTAATAAATATTTGTTAATAATCTAACATACTGTTTGAAACCATTTTCGTGTAGTTGTCGTTTGTATGTCTAAAAATCGTATTATTTGCTGCATTACCTGCATGATTTTAGCTTTACTCCTGTCTTTTCGGCCACTTCATCCAAATCCTTTCGATAGCGCGATGACAACTTTTTCCCTAAAATTTCTCTAGCCACACTATCATCAATAGAATAGTATCTTTGAACGCAAAGTATAAAATAGTAGATATATTTTATAGAGAAAATGTATTATACCACATATTATATTTATATACTTTACTTTTCTATAATTAGATCCCTGGTCTCAGGTTCCAATTGAAAACAACATTGCTCCAATAATTTCGTAGGAGCATGCATCAGCCGCTCTATTAAAGAGTAAGTGCGATAATGATCTAAAACATCGGAAGTAATTAAATCCAAATGTACGCCCATTGAATGGCCAAAGCCTTTTTGCTTCAGGTAACAAACAGCCTCAGTAGCTGCAAATTACAATAATTGCTCAAGCCTCAAAAATGTTTCAACGATTCAAATGTAACCTACATGAGTAGCCCTCTATCCATAGTTGATATATTTCTGGATCCACAATGGTATAGTTGGTTATAAAAACATCAACATCTGCCAACATCGTGTAATAAGCGAAAATTTTCTTATGATTCTCTATTCCAATAGGTATTTATTGTATTGTTGTTTACTTATCATTAACATATGTTTAAGGCAACCCTGTCTTAGCTATTCACTATGATATGCTAGCACGTTTATAATTACAGCACTGCGTTTTAATTTTTAAAAAGCTTTTTTGATGTTTGACATTTCTCGCTAAACGAACAGAATTTTTTAATGTGTTAATTGAAAGTTGTTATCACAAATGTCATACATCTCCAGTTAATATTTTTTTTCTATAAAAAAAATTTATTTATAAGCAAAATGTGATTTATTTGTCTAAAAAAATATTCAAAACTAAACTGCTGAAAAACGCCATTTGCAAGATAGTTTTTAAGTGCAGAATTAAAGTTGTTTAGAAAAACTTAGATTGAAAACCGCCTAAAATATTTTTTATAACACGGCAATTTAGGAAAATTGTGATTTTGTGTGTGTTAACAATTGCAAAGCAGGGAAAAAGCAGCGCAAAGAAGACAAGAATCAAAACTCCTAAAAAAGATATGGAACAGGATTCCACTGAAATGCATCTAAGTAGGATACGTGATGTTAAAGAATTAGCAGTTCTTAGCGACGAAGCGCGTGACGTTGTAAAGGAAGAAGTCATACTTGAAAGTTCCGGCCATCAGGTGCGTAACAATAAATAAATAAACTAAAAGGAAATTTACAATGATAAAGTGGGAAAAGAACTAAGCAACAACCTAAAAACTGAGTGATGTATAAATTAGAAACATATACACAAAATAAAAAAGATCTGAAAATATATTGTATTGCAAGTACTTTAGTGCAAAGTGCGCCTCGGCGCCTCAAATCAGTGTTTCCTTAATAGTTGGCTAAGAGAAATGAAAACAACAGCTATTGATGCTGAGCAGAGGCATATGTGCAAAGTGCGTTAAATGCCTGAAAGGTCTTCCAAAAAAAAAAAAACCAATTGAAAGTCCTACCGTGTGCGTGTGTGTTGTACACCAAATATTGTGTACATATTTTTTGTATGTGGTTTTTTTATTTGATTTCCAAAATTTCTCTATTAATTAATATTTGTGTGCTTTTTTCCTACTTCTAATTGCTTTTGTTTTGATTTTGCAATTCTTTTATTTGTTGTTATTTTATTCATTTTGTCTGTTTTTCATGTCATTTCTTCTCCTCAACCATTGACGACGATCAAAACTAAAAAATAAATACTAAAAACATTTCCAATTGATGTTGAATTTTGTGATGTGTGCTGTTATGTGGTGCATGGTGTGCATTGCTATTTATTGAATTAATCATTTTCTCTTGCTAAAAATCCTGGTTCTTCTGGTGGTTCTGCTGCTGGCAACAAACGTGCTTAGCTGGAAACCAAAGTGCATATGGTAACATCATCGAATGAAAATAGTGGTGGCAGTGGTGGCAATGTTGTTTCCGTACCCGTTTCCCTGCCTATAGGTTCCATGATTGCCGGAACCGCTTTCAATGTTATCTCACCCGATCATTTACCGCATTTCAAACAGATGCTTTGCGTCGACAACAATGGCTATATATCCAGCGGTGCAGTAGTGGGCAGTGTTGGAGGCGACCTTAAAACCATTGTAATACAGCAGCAACAACAAAATGACACGGGTGGTATGAATCATGATGGATCCGGAAGTAACAACAGTCATGACAGTACCGTTATTGGCGACCAAATGATGCATGGGCCCGGTGTGAGTTGGACTGAAACGTCACAGATGGAAATATTTCCCATACGTTGCAAGACCACAAGTGCCGAGCTATATCGCAGTAAGTTGGGGTCGGGCGGGAGAGGTCGTTGTGTTAAATACAAAGACAAATGGCTGACGCCCAGCGAGTTCGAGCAGACTTGTGGTCGTGGATCTAGTAAAGATTGGAAACGTTCCATCAAATATGGTGGCAAGTCGCTGCAGTCGTTAATCGATGAAGGTACTTTGACACCACATGCCACTAACTGCAGTTGTACCGTTTGCTGTGACGATGAAGCGGGTAAGTGATAATGTCTTCTCTTTCATATAAGTATAAGTTTTTCTTATTTCTTTGCACATGTTCCAGCAAAATAACAACCACTTGGTCTTTATAAAAAATCTTGAGTAGTAAAAGTTTAAACATTTTGAGTTGGGTATATCTATCTACATTTATATTAAAGGAAAATATTTAGTTATCTTGATTCACTACAGCAAAGTATTTGTTTAAAAGTGTAGACAAGTTATAGGCACCCAATTCATTCAGTTTTTGGCAACCAAACAAAATTCTATATCTAGTCATGATGTAAAATTTAATACAATCAATCATTCTTCTTTACGAAATTCATAGCATCGGGACCGGTACGTCTATTTACACCATATAAACGACGAAAGCGAAATCAAACGGATAATGATGGGGAGACTGGTGGACCAAAACGCAAACGTAATACTAACAACAACATCAATATTAATAATAACAACAATAACATTATCAATCATATTGAACCACAACAACATACAACAACGGTAGTAGATGATAATAATATGTTTTTAACGGAAGATAACATTACCTCCAAGGACGAACCGTGGCCAACACTTAACGATAGCCTCGACACATCAACAGAGCTAGTAGATCAAACACAAATATGTAATGCATACGATAGAGAAACGTTTGTAGTGAATATTAATGATCCTGGTCCAATCGCATTGTTAGACAATAGTCAAACAATGAAAACCCTAGAAAATGTTTATTGCACAATGGTCAAAGCCACTAATGATTTCAAACGTATTCTAACCGATCTTAAGAATACGTATGATCGTAAAATCGAAATATTACAGAAAGAACGTGATGCAGCGGTGGCAGCAATGCGTGTACAGGTTCACACAGATATTGATGATCCGAATATAGCGGGCGCATTACATGGCAACGAAGTTATATCAGCTAAAAAAGTAAGTTTTTCAATAATTACATGCTGTTGTTATCTTCTTGTAGCAGTAGTATTCCTTGTTTAAGTAAACTTTAACATGAAAAATTCTCATAGTATTGGTATCAGTGTCCAGATTCTCAAAATTTTGCAGCTAGAATGACTTATACTCTGTTCACTTTCTTCTCCTTCACAAACGTTCAACATCAGAGTAAGCAAAAATTATTTTCCATCAAATATTTGTATGGAAAATACTTTGCAACACACAGTTGAAGACGAGTGACTATGACCATATGTCGGAAGAAACGTAAACCTATACAGTTATCTGAGGTGTAGAAGTTAATTAGTGCGAAGTTAGACACAAAACTGTCGAAAGAGAGTAAGCAACTTGAAAAATAATTGCCAACGAGGCTTGATGTTGACTGACTCAGAGCTGCTTTGTGACTGCTCCATCAAATACTTGAAAAAGAATAAATAAATACTTATAAAATCATTTAGCCATTAACCAGTTCCGACTAATTACTACCCGATTAACAGTTCGATTAATTTAAAACGATTCACGATTAAAAAGTTTAATTCGTTTGCACATTCCCTTATTGACCCAGTAATATGTTTTCAATAAACTTATATTGTTTAAAAGATTTGAATATAAAAAAAATCATATATGCAATTATTTGTATATCTGAACTAATTGGCATACCAAACGTCATTGTACGAAGTACCGACGACGAGGTACTTATAATACTCTCCCTTATTCTGTAACTTGTTGTCGATTTACAGTACTAATATTAGTCGATATATTAAAAACAAAGCAAAATAAATCCAAAGGCAGAAATGTACTCTTTTAATTAATAATGGAAGCACTTAATTTTCAATTCAATTCGTTCTCTATTGTATAAATAAATTTTATCGTGTGCAACAATTGCAGCATAATTTCTTTATTTACAATTCTTGTCTTCCCATTTTCCAAAATTAACTGAAGAATTATTATTTAGATTCGCGAAATTACAAGTAATTTTTGTACTAAGTCCGATTTTTTAAAATGTAGAATATTTATTACAATAATTGCACTGCAGAACTTTTCCAATTTCCATTATGGCACTAGTCAGTGGGAATATCAACTATTAGCCCAACGTTTTTATAGAATATGAGAATTGATTATTCTTTCATTCATTTTTAGATTAGCACCGAGTGCTTTAGTTCTAATAAGTATTATTCTAAATATTGCAACTTTTCTCTGCTGTTTTCAGAGCCATTGGCTGCTAGGATCTAAAGCTTTTTTGTACCTTATGTAAGTTGGTTAGCAATTAATATTGTAGAAGTAAACAAGACGCATGCCCCTGTTTTGTAAAGCGTATTTTACTATTCAAAATATTTGAATTAAATTGGATTTTTTTTAATTGTTTGATTATTTGATACCTTAAAAATATGTGCAGTAAAAATAAATTGTATATTTTGTGATAAACAAATAATTACTTTTCAAGTGCATATATCTGTAACTTTGCTTACGTTGCGTTACAAATTTTAGCAGAGGTATCGTAACGTGGTTTCTTGTGCTGTTCTATGCTCTTGAGCTCTTCGAGCTAAAACACTATTTTGTTTCTTAAAAGGCTTTTGAATAAATCACCCGGTTCTTACGTTATAAGCAGTGACTGATGTAGTTTTCGAGTTCTATGAAAGAATCGAGAAAATAACTGATTAGATATATAATTATGCATATTTTTGAAATCACTTTTTTCGAATATTATTCATTCACGATGAACGCATTTACCGATTTTGAGCTGGTTTGCGGAGATTGATTTGGTTTTTCAATGTTAAGACACAAGATTGTGGAGACTATCGGAAAAGTTGTTCAAAGATTGAAAAAAATCCCTTTTGAAACAATTTTTTTGGATTTCTTTAAAATCTACCAGTCCAAATCGGTTTCAATTTACAGGATAATGGCTATCAATTTGGTTCTATTCGGTCAAGCTGTTCAAAATGAGGCATAATGGTGATTTCCGTTATACTGATTGCTAAGATGGTTTATTTTGTCAAGACCAGATTTTTCCATCACACAGCTCGTCAAGTAAAGATTCAAGGATTCCAAACGCTCTAACAATGGGTCGTGCACTGGTTACTCTACCGGTTGTAAGTAATTCGTGGATAAATATTATATACACCAGGGGACAAATTATGGCATTCGATATCGATCGCAATTTGTATTAAAATTGTATTAAAATTTCGCTCGATATCGAATGCGGTAAATAGGGTCTAAGAGATTTATTTGGTCTAAGAGATTCTAACTGTCAGAGTGAGGAAAAAATCTACCGCCAAAGACGAAATTATTAGCCCTGAAGGTGTCCAAAATTTTTTTTCCATTTTGTGTCGTCCTAATCCATCCCTGTCCATTGTGCTTTCTCCATTGACAACTTCGGGGCCAACCTAAACGTTAAAATTACCCATCATAACGGCAATGTATTCCTTGAAGACATCGGAGGATGCTGTCGTGGCTATAAAATATTCTTTTTTGGAATTTTCAGAGGCTTCAGTGGGGGCGTAACACTGGACAGATGTAATATTCCAATTTATTAGGGTACGCTTCACCTGTTTTGATAGAACGAAACCGGCGCCACTTCAGTGAGTTAGTCTTGACGCTTCTAAAAGGGTACGTACATTCCACAATCCGATTCTTGTCCTGTCCTAGATTTCATGCCAAGTTCCATCAACGTTTTATCGCTTTTATTAGTTTTCAATCTTGCAGTGGTTTCATTAATAAATTTTATATTTAAGACGTACGGGTTATTGCACCATAGCCTCCGATCCTGGTGTTGAGGTTCCCAATATCTCCAACAGGCGTTCAGAAGTGTGTAGGTATTTAGCCATACAAAATATTTGAGTTATCCCGCTCAGAATCATTCGTCAGAGCCTTGTTAGCGCGACAGTCCACACAGTAGGTGAGGTGAACATTGAGAAAAGAGTTGCTATTTTTTTTAAATTAGTGCATAAAAATAACTATCAATAAACTTGAGCTAAAATTTAAGAGAAAAATTTTGACTTTGCAATCAAATTAGTGCAGTAAAATTGTGTGTATAAATTTTGCACTGTCACTGAAAGTTCGTGAAGATTGCAACAGTAATAAAATTACATGGTAAACTTTTAACGTACGTTGAATTTTTTGTATTGTTTTGATTATTTTTTGTGCATTCAACAACAACTATAAAACAAATAAATTTAAGTTAAACAACGTTATGAACAAACAACTGATTCAATATTCATCAGCAAATCACTAATTTTGTTAAACTTCTCTTCAATTAAAAAAGGCGACGAATGACGTATGACGGATTCTATGTGTTTAGGTTTATTTAAAACATCAACTTAGTGTGGAATGATTGAAAATCATTCTGAATTCAAATAAAGAAGAAAAATACAACAGGTGATTCAATAAATTAGTTCAATTATTCGAATAGTATTGAATACCCGAAAGCAAAGTATTGAACAGCACTACTTGCTAAATGGTCTTTTATTAAGCGCTTCCTTTCAAATTAAACAAAAAGTGTGTGTGTAATACCACCGACATTTTTTTTTCGTTTGCAAAATCTATTGGTCTATGGATGGAGCGCATTCGAAATATCCAATTTTCCATGACTGGGTCATAAACCAGGCTGAATTTGGACATCGACTTTGAGGACCGCAGTGTTTTGTGGCTTATTCGCATACACATGCTACTTAGGAAAACCCAAAAGAGAATGGCTAAAGGCGTCAAGTCGCACGACCTCGGTAGAAACTTGATATCATATCCATGGGAGATGACCACTCCCTCAAATCGCTCGTTCAGAATATTCAATGTGGCATGAAATGTGTGTCAGGTACCACTATTATATCGAAACCACATGTCGTTGGTGTCCAAATCATCGGATTCACAAGTGAAGAGTTGTGGGCATATTTTAGAATATCCAAGACTCATCATAGCATAAGGAGCATTTTGTAGCAGCAAAACACGTTCTACGTTATCATCATGCTATTTGAAAAATTATTTGGTTCTCTGATGCAGATCAGAGACCCAATATTGTTGACCGAAAACCATACACTGGGAGTTCAATATGCTGCGAATCGAAAAAGCAAAGTATAGTAGCTTTAAGTACAATTGGAAGCAGAATACATTTGTCAAGACACAAAGGAAATTACTTTCTCCAGAAGTTTGCTAAAATATTTACGATTTGAAGATATACATATACATATGTATACTTTAGCTTCAATAAAAATTCATAATCAATTATTTCACTTGTTTATATATAAAATAAGGTTTTTCTATTCAACAATATTTCGATATCCTCTGGTTATCTTCTTCAGGATAATGACTAATAATATATAATATTAACAAAAACAATTCACAATATTATATAATTAATTGTTTTGTTTTCTATTTAATAAAAAAATTAATTATATAATATTGTTAATTGGTTTTGTTAATATTATATAATAATACAAGTTTTTTAAGCTTAAGTTATTTACAATATATATATGTACGTATATATATATATATATATATATATATATATATTAATATTTCGTTAACCTTTAGATAACTTCTTGAGGAAATTCTTATATTTTTTAATGTTTTCTTCTTTCAAATTAAAAAATTAGGAAACATATTGTAATTAAGTAAAGTTTGATATATTGGTTTTTGTAATTCATATGCACATATGTATATTGAAAATAACAATTTTTTAGGTTGTTATAAAATATGAGAGAATAAATATCAGTTTTCTATAAAACATAATATACTTTTATTATCTCAACAGTTATTTAGCAAGAATAGAAATTAGAAGGCATATACAAAGTAAACAATTCTTCAATTCGTTTCAAATCGACTCTATTGGATTTTACTGGATAAGTAAACAAACGGCCTTAATACCAATTCCGTTTAAAAGCTCTCAGTAATAATAGTCAACATTCTGGTTATACGAATACGATTACGCTAATTATGCACGTATTCATAAAACAAAATTGAAGAGGAAATTCTGACCAAACAGTGCTGACTATGAATTGGCCTTGAGGAAAGCTCAAAACTTCACGTAGAAGCAAAACATGAAAAAGCTCATTATTATATTCCAAATCTTTGGCATCTCTTGAACTATTTATTTGAAAATTAATTAAAATTAGTTTTGCTCTGCTGTGTAAGTTGAATAAAACTGATGTTGACTTCCTTTGTGCCTAGGAATATTTATCATCATGTCTTTCTGAGATTTTAACTAAGTTAGAACAATTTAGCCTATATAAATATTAATATAGCAACTTGTTTTATTTTATTTTTAGTGCGCCAACTGTAATCGTGAAGCATTAGCAGAATGTTCATTATGCCGAAAGACTCCCTATTGTTCCGAATTTTGTCAACGAAAAGATTGGAATGCGCATCAAGTAGAATGTACAAGAAATCCGGCTCCGGCTGCTACCCAACAAATTATGCTCCTAGTCGATGAGCAATCCTAAATGAATTAAAATTGTACATAAAAAACAACAACCGATAAACAATTTAACAAACATTAAAAACAAAATTAAATTTTAAATAACTTTATACGTTTGAGTAAAACAAAAATCAACAATTAGCATTAATCGTAAAAAAAACAATACCCTACCACTGCAGCAAGAGAACCATAAAATTTTTAAACTTAATAAATTCATCGTCTAACTGTTCTATGCTTTCAACTTTTCTTCCTTTAAAAGAGAAAATAAACAAAGTAAGAATGGCCCACAACATAAATTATTCCAAAAATTTACAGGAAAAACAATAAAACAAACACTTAATAGATACAAAAAACAGTAAAATCAATTTAAACTACTAAAGCGAAAAGTTAAATAAAATATTGAAATGCCACAATAAACACAACATTGTCAACAATTACAACAAAGATAATTCAATATTATGCAAAACCGGACCGCTGAATAAGGAAAAGAAACACACAAAAATTCAAATTTAAAAACTAAAATAAATAAAAAAAAAGAAGAAAAATAAAAAAAACCCTGCATAAAATTTACATACATACATATTCTCTATGTATACATCTTTTTTTCATTAGAATTTAAGCACATAGTTAAACTTTTAACATTTTATTATTATTTTATGGATAATATTAATAAAAACGAAGAAAAACAACAAGAAAACGTATTAAAATTGTTCTGAAAATATGAGATAAAATTGATATGTTAATTGATTATACTGATTTACTAGCTGGCAGAAATCGCATATATTTTCCCTAAACGTTGAACCTCATCGTGCATTGCTGCTACCAGTTATTTTAAAATCATTATAACGGGTGATTTATCGTGAGTTTTGTTTTGGGATATGATGTAAACGTTGGACATGTCCGAGGTGGTTCATTAGGAAGTTTAGTTGATTTCTCAACACGATATAAAGGTTTTCGAGCCGTGAAGGTTTTTTGATATTTTTTTGAACTTTTTCTTAATTTTTATTCATGAATGAATTACTAGCTTCCTTCTTTTTGAAAATACTGACAAAGTGGTGGATAAAAAACAAAATCTTGGCCTTATCCAAGCATATTAAAAAAATGTATATGTGTATATCCTTTTTAGTATTTTTTAAAATTAGTTTATAAATTAATTATTTTTGAAACTAGTCATAAAATGGAGGAGAAAAACAAACATTTAACCTTTTTCAAGCATATTTTTGAAAATTAAATTTTTATTGAATTTCTTTTAAAAAATGTTTAATTTTTTAAAAGTGAACTAAAGTTTCGTTACTTTTGAAACTACTGACAAAATCGGGAATAAAAATAAAATTCAGCCTTGTCCAAGCAAATTTTTAAAAATTGATTAAAATTTTTTTTTGAAAGCGGTATCCCTTATGGAATTTCCAAACATTTTCTAATATTTTATTCTTACTGAAAGATGTACCCCCTTTTAGAATTTTTAGTCTATATTTTTAATTTTTATAAATGAATTATAAAGTTACTTTGTTTTCAAAATGTCCATTTTTCAAAATTTGATAATATAGATGTATGTATGCATGGATATGTAAAATTTACTTGACGGACTTTGTTGTTGGTGATTTGTTTTTATTCAGTATAAAATTCAATAAAATATAAAACCAATTTGGTTATTTAAAATATTTAAATGTATATTCATACACACATTAATATATATATATATATATATATATATATATAAATATATATATATATATATATATATATATATATATATAAATATATATATATATATATATATATATAAATATATATATATATATATATATATATATATAAATATATATATATATATATATATATATATATATATAAATATATATATATATATATATATATATATATATATGTATATATATATATATATATATATATATATATATATGTATATATATATATATATATATATATATATATATATATATGTATATATATATATATATATATATATATATATATATATGTAAAAACTTCTTATTGAAATTTTCATGAACACATGTGAGGTCAATAAAATAATTAAATTTCTTCCTTTCTTGGCAAACATACACATAATACATACATACTGACATACAAAACAAGCGCAATGATTGAATCATTTGACCCAAACTTCTTACAAGGAAATTTTCCTCAAAAATCATACATAAAGGATCCACCATAATAAAGATCCCAAAAAAGTTTCGTTTTCATTTTCGTTCCTACTATTTGATTGCTAATTTTGTTTTCGTTTGCGAACTTTATTTTTAAATTTGCGAGCGAAATTTATTTTGTGTTTTTAAATTTTTTATTTTCGTTTACGAGTTTGATTTATAAAATTCTGGAATAAAAAAAAAATGTTCTTTACAATGTGAAAAATAAAATTCGGTCGAATTAAACTGCATTCCCCGCTTTAGTGCAAAATGCCACACTATGGGTTACCATAACACAAATAAATGAGAATGTAACAGAAATAAAAGAGTTAAATTTTTTTATACACATTTCCATTTATTGTGTTTTTTCACTTTATTTACTTAAAATGTATTTTTTTAGTATTCCTATTGATTACCAAAAATATGTTTTCTTCTTTATAATTTTTTAAATTATTTCCTTTAAAACTTTTTACTTTCGTTATTTATAATTTAATTTATTAATTGTAATACATAAACTTGTTTTATTTAAAGACAAAGAAAAAGCAACGATTATTTGAGATAAATTAGGCATTTAAATAAAATTAAATACAAGTATATGTAAATTAAAAACAACAAACGCCAGTGTCTTTAAATAACAAACAAGTTTTCGTTCAATAGTATTATTGATGTTATTATTTACTTTTTTTTAGCATATATTAAGTCAATTTTATTTAAGTGTATATTTAATATTTACTTAATTGTTTATTTAAATTTCGTTAGAATATATCATTTTTTGTTTAATTTTTATTTCTCAGAAATATATAAATTGATCGAGAACGATTTTGAGGTTGCAAAAGAAATTAAGCTGTTAGGTGTGAGACATTTTGTTACAAGAGAGGTTAGATAGATAGAGAGCGACAATAGTGTGTGTACATAAGATTTACTTTGTAATTTGTTTTGTTTTGGGAGCATTAGTAAGTGATATTATCAGTTTCGAAGTTGTAAAATGTGGGTTAAGAGGATGGGAAATATATTTTGTTGTTCAAAAGTTTCTTTTTTTTTGCAGAAAATATATGGATGTATATATTTATGCCAAAAACAGTGTAACAAATTTATTTAAAATAAACAAGAAAATTGGTTTTTAAAAAACTAAATTAGGATTTTTTTGAATCACAATTATTAGGAAATTTTTTAATTTTCTTTGAACTTCTATATGCATAATAAATTTAGTTAAATTAAGAATATATTTAATACGTTATAATCAAATTTGAAAGAAGATTGCCACTAAAAACCCTAAACAGACTATGGCATTTTGCGACATCGCATACTTGCTGTAATTTTATATGTTTATATTCACATGTATATATAAAATGACGAACGATGCCGCTAGTGCACCGTATTATGTCACAAAATGCCATAGTGAGTTATATAAAAACATAAAATAAAAGAGAATTGCAAACAGTATAGCGATCAAAACATTGCACTAATTAAAATATAGCCCACTAGCTCAAAATATTAGTATATATATATATATATATATATATATATATATATCGTCAACGAGATTAAAATTTTCAATTTACTTACAACTCAAAATCAGAAAAGTAACATAAACATTGTCTTTCATGAAATGATTATCATATAGTTCAAAAGATTTGTTAATAACTACTTTAGGTTTTTTTTTGTTACGAAAGTCTAGCGATATGCGTACGATTTTCATTGGTTTAATTTTTCCAAAGTACACATCGTCGGCGTAGAGTGCAAACCTACTAACTCACTTGATAAAGTAGGTTTAACGTTCTGTACGCAACTTTGCATTTCGAATGACATTAAAACTTCATGTACTTAAAAAGTTTAAACTCTAAGCTGACATAATATTTTTCTTTTAATTAAAGGGTTAGAAAGAATGACAACTTTTCCTTCTATTGCTAAAAATGTTTGGATATAACACCGGTGGTTTGATTTAAATATTTTTCAAGTAAAATAATAAGGTAAAATAAATAATACTAGCATTTTAGAGAAATAACACTAAATAATTACGTTTCCAATAGTAAAGCAATATTTTTAGATTATATCCATAGCGTACTTCTATCTATTTCCACATAAACAAGGACCATATTCACACAAACCATAAGAGAAAATGAAATATTTAGTTTAATAAGATTACGTGGTATTTTCCTCCGATCAGATACAAATTACAAGTACAGTATTGCAACACAATAAAATTTAATATTATGCTGGAATCATTAACGTGTTAGAGCAAATAATAGTTAGCTGACTTAAAGTACGATCACACTTGGCATTCATTTGCCCAAAAACCCGTAACCATTAATTACTAATGAAAAAAGGCAAGTGTTTGTTTATTGAGTTAAATAGTTTCCAAAAATAATTAATATTAAGGCTTAATAAAGAAGCCTCTGAAACGATATATTTTTCATTGGCATTTAGTGGTTACACTATTTTGGGCAAATGTTTGCCAAGTGTGACTCTACCTTTACTCAACTCTATATTTGCTCAAAAATCTTGTAAATGTAAGCGATTTAGAGAGAATAGTGTGCTTCCTCTTCTTGTACCAAACGCCCGTACTTTTCTATCGGACTAGTTTCAGCTAGTGTTAAGCAATAGGCTGTTTGAAAAATAAACAACATGGAATCAAAAATAAATTTGTTGTAAAAACTAAGAATATATGGAAAGTTGTATCAGAGTAAATTTCAAAGCATTATTGTATTTTTATAAGTATGTCTCTTCCAGATACATAACACATGCAGTCAAAACTCGCTAAGTTCGTCCGAAAGCGTTCCATATAATTGTTTTTGTTCAACTTTGAAAAAATTTAGAGATTATTAGTTTTTAATTGCTGTACAAAGTTGTACGAGCTTTTTCTATGGTAGAGATTTGACAAGTAAAAGTTTTCAGTAAAAAAAGTACTTTTATCTCTTTTGAAAGCGAAGCAGATTTTTATGTGAGATTTTTAATGAGTCTAAAATTGTGCTGAGTTTAGAAATTTGCAGTTTGAGAGGCATTGCTTACGCTTTCAATCTTGTTAGTTTTTACTATATTTATTTTTTTTCTTTACTTTCAAAAAATATTAACCAATCATACTAAAAAAATCGGTTCTGATTTAAAAATCATAAAAAGCTGTTTTAAAGGTGAAAAGAATAATATCAAAGTTTTGACATCATCGTGTGAATTGAGTGCATTGCGTTTTGCATCTGGAACAGACCTTATGTATATAATTTATCTTTTGTCTTGTTTTATACATTTATATGGACCACATCACTTGATTTTAAATATGTATAAATTTGGATATAACGGTTAATTATATGTTATTAACACAAAAATAAATTTTATTTTATTTATGACAATCTTGCAGTTTTTTTTATGTAGGCGTTAAACTGGTAGGACGAATTGTCCAAAGCACATAATTAATTTCAGATGTAGAGGGTCAAAATAAAACATTAAGACGAAAATATCGTGTTGTGGCATTTCCGTATGATTAGTGGAAACGTAAATTATTTCAGTTTGAACAATGTATTAATTAGCTTGGCTTTAACTTGATTCATTTCTATGGATGATTTTTTTCTTGCGGAATAGTGGTTATCTTTTCGCGCAAATTAAAGAATTAGTAGAATAAAATTTTGTGATTATGTTTAATGTCATTCCGTTAATTGTTTTAAAATTTTCAAATGTTGAAAACTAGTATTTTGATTTATGTGAATAAAACATAAATTCTGTTTCCTTATACAAGCTATTCGGATGGTAAAACAATTTCAAGAAAATTTTTTCATCAAATACATAACCAGTCAGCAAATGTTTTGTCCACTACTGTTTGCAAAAAGTTCAAATTCGAATTTTTTAAAAAAATACTTTCTGCTTTTAACTTTATTATATTTAATTCTAAAATTTTCCAAACAAAATTGCCATAAAAAGTTATCTAATTATAGTTTTCAATGTTTTTTTTTTCATTTCAACAAACAAACAAATGATTTATAATTGTCATACAATAAAATTGTTGTACTTAAGCTTTTTAGTATGAAGTTTTGTTTTTTATTACTCCTTTTCTTTCTATTTTGTTATTGTTTTTAGTGATATTTGCTGTTCAATTATTATTTTTATCATGTTGTAATTATTTGTTTGTCTTAAGATCTAGAAACTAATAAACCAGTTGATAGTTTTAAATCGGCATTTCTTTTCTTAGCGTTTCAATTCAATAATTTATTTTAGTTTCTTCATGATTATTTCGTTTTGTTTTTCCTGTTTGTTTTATGAATATGTATGGTTGTAAGTTTTTATTTTTAGTTCTATAGGTTTTTTTCTCTTTGCTACGGCTTAAAGTTCAACTTGAGAAAGAAAAAAAGATACATAGAGAAATAATATGTAAAACAATGATTTTGTTGTTTTTGGAAAACGAATGATAGCTCAGCCTCACTCTAAATTTCGCACTTCGAAACGTTTAAATGTGTAATTGATGAAGACCCAATCTTTAGCTATTTCACTGCCCTGAGGCATAGGAGCAGAAGCTGTATGAAAGAAAGAAAATTAAAAGGTATGAATTAATAATATTATATTAGAGGCAATATTGTAATATGACTACTCTAATCCAAAACAAAGTTAAAAATATGAAGAGTTTTTTATATATTTTTTTATAAACCACAATTTTCAATATTTCTACTCTTTTTTACCCCATTTATTTGGGGCAAATAAAAACCCATAGTGTTAGATGCTGTTATACATATATGTATAGTATATACTAAATAGCGGCTTTTAGGCAGCGGTGCTGTTTTCCAGTTTTAACTAGGAATCGACTTACAAACGAACAACAGATTATTGAAATTTATTATCAAGATTCCATCTGATCCGGCTATTCGGAATCTTGTGAATAAATTTCGCAACAAGTTTACATTATTCGAAACAACCAATACACATACGTTCGGACAGAATAATATCACAGCTGTATTCACGGTGAATTATTAATTCGACCCCGTTCGCTGCCTCTATTACTCCAAAAATGGAAGAGTTTGACTTTGTGGATGTATGCTTTTAACAAGATGGTGCCGCAGCACAATGGAACAGGTCAAATGGCCGCCTATATCGTGCGATTTAGCGGCTTTGGACTTTTTTGGGGTTATGTTAAGGCTAATTAATGTATATAGGTACAAGCCCACATCCGTTTAGGCACTGAAAGTATATAATTACTTTGTGCTACGGTTTAAAGAGTATTTTAAAATTTATATAAAGGCATAAGGCAAGTGCCACTAAAGAAGTATTTGTTTAATTGAACTTCATAAGCAGAAAGAAATTGAAAATTAGGCTTTTGAGATACTTCCAAAATACATAATGCAATTTAACGCTTACAAAAGAAATTTGTTACATTTGTGAAAAGCGTTTGTTTTATTTTTAGTTTCGACAAACTATTATTTAATTTTTAGTATTTAAATAGCATTATTTGCTTAATAAATTACCCAAGTTTCCCTGAAGGCTTGAACAACACTGCACATTATACAATAAAACAAACAATTTAAATTTAACTTACGTATTTCTAATGAAACATCGGGGAATTCATCAAAGTTGGACGTATCATCAATTGAACGTACTTCAACGGGTATAGCTGCTGGTCTCTCACGTATATGCTCCCAATCGACACCGCGGAAAAATGGTACCGATTTTAAATCTTCTAAGCCGCGCTGTGAGCCCAATCGGCGATCGGCTTCACAGCAGAATTTAATAATTGTTTCTTTAGCTTCTTCTGATATGGGTATTTCGGGAGGGAATATTAATGTTTCACGCCAATTCATAACTTTTCGATACGTATCCTGTGGATTATCTGAGCAAAACGGAGGATATCCCATTAACATTTCATACATAATAACACCTAATGACCACCAATCACAGGCAGGACCGTAACCGGTCTGTAAAAATACTTCGGGGGCAATGTAATCGGGTGTACCAACGGTACTATAGGCCAAAGCTCGTCGATTGCGTTTCCACGATTCAGCTCTACGTTTTGAGTCCATGGGACTAATAAAAAATATATAAAAGCATAAAAAAATTACAAATGTACACATGTATTTGTTATATGTTATAATTGTTATTTACCTTGCACATGTTCCTATAAAATCAGATGGTTTTGCTTGTGATAAATCTCTATAAAAATCAGTACGATGTGATTTTTTCAAGCCGGTGCATAAGCCAAAATCTGACAGCTAGAAACATATTAAAATTTTAATGCCTTTTTACTTTTATTACAATGAAAAATTACGCATTTACCTTGAGATGACCACGTGCATCCAATAATAAATTATCGGGCTTAATATCTCTATGTATGAAACCTAATTTATGTATTGAGTCTATAGCCAAGGCTGTTTCTGCAATGTAAAATTGTGTACATTCCTCTGAAAGTGTATCTTTTTTCATTAGTAATGTCATCATATCACCGCCGGGCAAGAATTCCATAATTAAATATAAATTTGAAGGATCCTTCAGTAGAAAAAAGCAAATAAAAAATCAGTTTAATTTTTTTAAATACTGAAATATGTATGTATGTATAAGGAAAGCGTGCTGTCACACAAAATCACAGAATCAATTTTTTGAAATTTATTTGTTGGGTGGTTAAGCAATGTCTATATGCATTTCATTGGCGCTATTTACCAAATCGTCAGTAGACTTCAACCACAGTTTTGCAAATCGAATAAAAGTTGTTTGTTGGGTTTGGTTTGTATAAGTTTCATAGCCTGCTACACTTATTATAATGTGATTTTTCGAAATTGTTTGTGAATTTTATAGTTAATTTATTTAACATAATTCTCAGATGGTTTTTGGAAGTCTTTTAATAAGTTGAGAAGTTTGAAACTTTGCAAAACTGTGGTTGAAGTCTACTGACGATTTGGTAAAGAGCGCCAATGAAATGCATATAGACATTGCTTAACCACCCAACAAATAAATTTCATATTATAATAGTACAATGACAATATGTCAAAAAATTAGTTTATTAAGAATCAATTTTTGAGATTGTCAAAAAAGGCCATTATATTGACTCCATTCAGTAGCATATACTCTCCCTTGTTTTTGTTTCATTTAAGTCGCAGTTTACCCGTCTATTCCGAGACATATGACTTATCCTTGGTTTTAATAAAAAATGGCAGGGCTGGAGATCGATACATTATTAAAAGACCCTTTCTATATCAATAAATACAGCCGGGGTGTAGATATCTAAATTGAATGATCTTTCAATATTTTATACAACTTTCTTTAGGGCTGTCTCAAAAGGACTGTTTAAATATTACTATATTGTGTGGTATTATTTCCTTCAATATTGTGCCTACGATTCGATTTAATGTTTTCATTAAAAATGAGTTCAAGTCAATTAGTATGTAAGCTTTCGCATCTGCATAAGATGTTCTTCTCTGGAAAACATGCAACATTTCCCCACTTCTTTCTTAAAAGTGGCAGTTTGGAGTCTTAAAACAAAAATGGCTTTTCCTATAGGAAGTTGGATTAATTTCTAATAAATTTTGTATTTTCAAATGACACAAATTTGCCATTTTTTATTGGAGAAGATAAGAAATGTAGCATTATTTTTTTAGAAAAGAAAACCATATAAAGGAAACTTGCATAATCAAATACACAAAGTAATAATTATTCAAAATAATACAAAACATAACAGTGATGAAATAGATGCGCATAATCCTGGCTCAAAGTCTTCCGGAAGTTTCACACACAAATATAAATTCTTTTGTAACAAAGAGAGCGCTAAAATTAGTTAAAAATACTTTATGTTAGACGGAAATTAATGACAACAATCTCATGACTTACAAGGAATGCCAATAAATGAAAATAATTTGCTATCAGAAGCGTTATCATTAAGAAGAGCAACTGCATTCGTAAGACGTTCCACTGCAGCAACAAAACAAAACGGGGAAATCAGAAAAAATCTGACAGTCGGGCATTCTGAGTATAAGCAGCTCTCAAGTGATGTGAACAGCGGCGTACTACGACTCATTAACCTAACGGGGTGTTGGTAGATAGCGCGCCAGCATTTGGCACGCAACGCAAATATCAAATTACATACTTCACTCATAACGCTAAGGCGTATGGAACCGAATAGACGAGAAAATCATACCATGAGGATTTTAATGTATAAAATATATGGCAGTAATATTTTTCTATGAAATTTATTTGTTGGGTGGTTAAGCAATGTCTATATGCATTTCATTGGCGCTTTTACCAAATCGTCAGTAGACTTCAACCACAGTTTTGGAAAGTTTCAAACCGCTCATCTGGTCAAACGACTTTTATAATTAATGTTTTGCTTAACGATGGTTTTGAAAATTGTACAGTAAGTGTTTTCAACTATAAAAGGCCTAAAAATGTAAGCGAAGAAGTTCTTGGCTTAATTTAAGTATTTTTAAAATCTAACTCTTAATTTCTTTCAGGTAAAGATATTTTCATTTGTTTTATATTTATATTTCATAAAACTGCAAAAATTTGCTACGTTCTTTCAAAAAAGGCGACAAAGAAAAAACATTTTTTCAAAATGCTAAATTTTTCCAAAATTGCAAATAATATCTATCGTAAATTTAAAAAATAGTTTGCAACCAGGCATCAATGCAACTTTGTCCGTTCCACTTGTGAAATTTTCACTCAATTGTCAAAATTTGTGTGATTAGAAAACATAACTTTATATCAAATCACAATCAGTTCAGGTTCACACGAGAAGATTAGCTGTTCATCTCTTAAGTTTGAGTGTGAGGGTGATATTTCCTACGGACTTGTGTTCGTAATGTGAAGAAATATTTTTAAAACAAACAAACTTCATTGTAACAAAATTCTTTTGAAATAAAAATAAAATAAAAGGACGAAGTTTTTGATGCTCCAAATCTCTTTTATTCCCTTTTGAAGCTGCCTGAAGGTTCACTCAGAGAAATATGCTGCAACAAATTTTCCTTTTCTTTTACTTCCATATTCCACGTTTTTCTCAAATTTTTAGAATTTTTCTTCACAGCAAAACGGAGAATGAAAAGAAATTACAGCTCCATACCAAATAGAATAGCGCTCCCCTCTCTCCTACAAACAGGAAAGTTGAACAACAAAACCTTTCTCGTGTGAACCTGGACTTACAAAATTTACACCTAAAAACAAATTACAAGTATTTGGAACAAGACAAATACTAAAAAAAATGTGTTTACATTTATGTCATATATTTTGGTTCTATTCTTTTACAACTTATGATTTTATGTCTACCATTTGAATATCCTAAGTATTAATATTAATTTGGCCTTGATTTAATTACCCTCTACTCAAGGAAATAAAAAACCAACAACAAAAAACTATCTCTTTCAACACAATGGGTGGGGTCTAAGGTTTTCAATAATAATGAATTTCTAACACAGATTTTATAAAATTAAAAAAACAAAAAGCTCTTAGGAATGACAGTCCATGATTTGTATTATTTTATGATCTTATGGTTGTTTTACTTTCCCTTTTCATTGAAATTATTTGCAAAACCACAGCAACAGCAACAGTAACGCCGACGTCATCATATCAATTAATTATGCACTTTATCTTCTACACATGCATTGGAGAACAATAAAGATGAAAAGCACAGCTACATATCGTCACCTGATATGGAAAAGGTCGTAAATCCAAATTAAGATTTTATGGATATTGTTACTACAGCCTGTCAAGGCACACGCTTTCACATATTTTTAATATCGAATTCATTAAAGATATTCAAAAGATCGTAACAACAAAAATACTTAATAAAATATTGCAAAAGAATGTAAACAAATTACTTTTTGTGTAGAAAAATAAAGTTATCATTTCATTTGGGCAATATTGCGAAAAAATCATCTTCACAATTTGCATTTTATTAAGCTGTTTGTCTGTCCTGTACAAATTTTAGGTGATGATAGGCCCTTTTGCATTTTAGGTGACGATATATACATATACATTTATGATGGGCTTTGTAAAAATTTTATAAAACAAATAAAGATAAAAACAAATTTTCAAGCCAACGATCATGAAACAAAGAGTACAAGATAACGCAATGCGCAGTTCCGCTAATTTTGTGGACTCATCAGCTTATTTTAGGTGACGTCACTCTTCGAGGTCGAAAGAAGTTTAATCCAGATATTTCTTTTGGTTGTCAAAAATTCACCTCCAACAGTCAGAACACATAAATAGTAGTGAAAACATTGAAAAATTATTATTTCGTGGCAGAATGTATTTAAAAATGGGATCTTTAAATAGAGATTCAATCAAAAATTTCACAAACTCCAAGAGAAAATCGCTCAAGACAGCGTTAAAATAAACATCAATTCCCTTTATTATATAAATTCACTTATAACCAAACTTGTGTTGTATACCCAATTCACACAGTGAATTTTTTTCGACGTCATGTTTGTTCGCAAGAGGCGTAGTGAAGCACGTGAGGTAGAAAAACAGACTTGATCTCAATTTTCATGTTTTTTTAAATATTGCAATCTATTCTTGTTATTATCTTGTTTTTTTTAATAAAAATGGACATGAAGACAGCATTCGTCGTATGAACGAATAAGATTTTTTTAATATTTTGGAAGTATTTCATAAAAATTTAGAAAATAATTAAAAATAAATTTGAAACCACGAAAATTCAAATTGAAATCTAAACAAAATTGCTTATGCCACACATACGTGTTTGTATGTTTACGTAGATCGCAGAAAACGATTATTTATAAAACTTGAATGAGCTATCTGGTATTCTTTGTGACGTGGAAGTGAAGTACAAGGCGCAATTGCTGGAAGGCAAAATTATTAAGTTACTCGCTAAAACTACAATAGAACGATTTAATTCCCCTGATATGTAAAATAAAAAAATCCTCGACAATGCATTCCTATCACAACTTGAATGATGGCTTGATAGTAAAAAGTTTAGAGAAATTTATGGAATCTTTATCTGAGTCGAAAGAAGGATCTACATATATAATTAAAATTTTATAGATGATATCATGCAAATTTTGACCACCACTACGCCTCAAGTGGTTCATACGTTGGATAACAAAATAATCACTTCACAACATTTTTTCTTATATTTTATGAGTTTATTTATATAATATATAGGAGATAAATGGTTAATTATTTTGAATGGAGGAAATTTTTCCAACGTCCTACCTAATGTAAATAGAGCTGTGCAATCGTAGCTATAAATATTTTATTATTAATTTTAAACTTTAGAAAGTATTTAAAAGTATTTTTCTGAGCATTCTCAAATAATTTGTTGATATTTCTTTGTTTTCTATGTTTCTATTTGTTTGCATTTCATTGGATGTTACACCAAATGTGTGCGCGCAGGCTATTTTGATGAAATGATTGATGAAAATCAAAAACTTTAGACATTTTTATTAGAAAATGAATTTTGATTTAAAAATATATATGAGTTAATTTCTATCAATTTTGGTAACATATAATTTGGTACAATTTTATTTTCTTTCATTTTTAGTATTCAAATTCGAAAAGTTCAATGTTAAGCCAACTGCTACTTTGGAACAATAAAAAACCTTTAGTGATTTTATAGGCAATTCCCGTAGATTTTTCGAATAAGAAAATTCAAAAGACGATCCAAATATATGAATGTTTATAGAACTGTGATAAATTGTGAGAACAATATTATAGTTCCATATTGATCCCCAAATATAAATATAATCTTTTCATATTCAAATTGAAAACCTTCATTATTTCTACAAAGAGTTAAAATAGCAAAATGAACTGTTCTTTTATGTTTTATAAAAAAACAGAGTAGTTCGAACCAAACGAATCTTTTAGTACAATTAATATAAAAATATTACATTTTTTAAGGCTGTTGGTACAATTTTAGGATACTAAATGCCATTTCTATTACAAAAAATCCCTACCAAGTAAAAATAAAAATAATGATTGTCTCCGTTTGAACGACAAAAACACGACACTCATGCACATGCAGTGATTGACGTGTTTTTCTCAACGTCTTCCAAGGCCCTTTGGCTTATGAACAAACTTTCAATATATAGTTGAGAATTACAAAAGAAAAAGCTACTATGGAAGCTACTTGAAATTTTTATGGCCATCATTATAAATTATTATTAGTTAAAAGGATATTGTCAGACTTATAAAAAATTTTCCTTTATTACAATTTTACTCAAATTTAAAATGAACGATAAGTTGAAGGAAGGACCATTCTACCTTGTTAAAGAAACGCTGCAATAAAGGCAAACATTTTATACATCCTTAAAAATTCTACTTTTAACCAATACGAATTTGTAACAATGATAATAATGAATAATTTGCATTTGTTGTTCTTTTATATATATTTTATAATTTTTTTTTTTGTAAATAAAATTTTTGAACTCTATTTTTGTTTTAGTGCACAAAACTTTCCTGGGGTATTTTAAATAAAATATCCGTTAAAACCTGTTTTTTTTGGGGTTACCTAGTGGACACCAACCTTGAAATAAATGAGTGAAGTTAAAGCTTAATTTTGTCTACGCTTTCTTCTTAACATTCTCTTGCATACTGCATTTTTGTTCCATATTGATTTCAGTAAAAGTAATTAGTAAATTATGTACCTATGGAATAGTAATATATAATTCCCACTAAACCGATTTGTAAGACATTAATTTTCTAACAACGCTGGCTATACGCTTGTTAATAATAGCTTTACAAATAGACTTGAAAATTACTTAGGTCCAGTATAGTTTTGTAAGTGGTTTTTACGAAAATTAAATATTTTTAAATGAGATTTATTTATTGACTGGTTAGGCAGAAATATATAATGAAATAGATTCATATCGAATAAAAATTATTTGTTGGGATAAAATTAATACAAATTTTTAAGAATGAAAGTGTAATACAATATCTAAGGTGAGTATTTTTTATCGCCTCATAAGTACGATGTATTGTAGAATTTAACTCTAAAAACTACTAAAAATTTTAGATTTTTATTCTATAACTTTTTCACGATGTAACGAAAATGTTTGGATCTAGGAAAGATCCGAAATAATGGACACAAGTCCTTTCAACTTGAATGAAATATATAGTTTAAATAACGTAGAACATCTACATGAAATTTACGTGTAATAGAGCGTTGAAAAGAATAGATATTATTTTCCTACGATCTACTGTTCATCAAATTTTTTACGAAGAATTTTTTTATTTTGAAAGAAAAATTTTGAATTTATTCATTGTATTTCGTTGTTTTGGTTGCTACTGTAACACATATAAAATGATTCATTGCTATGCTTGATTAATTTTATTTGTTAAAAGCTAAAAAGACATTTGTGTGAATTCTACGATTACATATTTGCATTAGAAATCTAAAGAAAATAATTCAGCAAATATATAACAAAAGGCTTACATATTCACACACATAAACAAACATACACACAAACACAAAGAGATAAATGGAAAAGCAATAACACAATTGAGGCAATAACATTTGAATCAACCAACTTTTATAGGTCAATATTTAAAGTAATAGATATAAGAGAAAGTGAAATTCAATACAGAGATATTAGTAAGGGAACAATAACGTATTTAAAAAATTTCTTTGAAAAAATTGTTCGATAAATTTTTTACATTATTGAATTGGCATACCTACATATTTATATGAAATATATTAATGTATAATGGAAGTCACTCCTGTTAGCATATAATATATCAATGTCTGACACAAATATGAGCACTTTTTAAACAGAAATTCATTCTAAATCCAGGGCATGATTTTCATTACAATATTAAAAACATTTTAAAATTATTTCTTAGATTAAGAATAGAGTACAAATTTTTGATTCACTTACTTTTTATACGCTCTGAGTGAATATAGTTCAGCTTTAGTAGAAATCATTTGAGTTGATCTTTCTTTGCCAGAAATCGAAATTTTAATCGATAGAACATACTCAGCCTGGAGTTTTTCTCCATCGAATTCGACAATTTGTTAATAATAATCAGGCTGACTAACATGTGGTTTATTTGAGATTTGTCTTAGAAAATGTCTTACATCTATACAAAATCGTTTTATTAACCTTGGAGTTGGATTTTTTTTTCCAAATAGATAGGTATAATTTTCTTTTTTATTATAGAAGATGTTGAAATTTATTTATTTTGAAAAATATGAAGAATGTTCAAAGCTATGGACACACAAGGCATACATTTGCTCCAAAAAGCGTAACCACTACATACTAAAGAAAAATATTAACTAAAATAGCTTGATACTCAACTAATGGATAGTTTCATACAACTCTATTATATTAGAAACTATATAACTGTATGAAATAAAATGTTGTTCATTAATATGTAGTGTTTATAGCGTTTTTTTTGCAAATATTTGCTCCAATATGACCGTAACCTAAGTTTCACTAAAGAAATCAATTGGAATATATGTGCGACTATTTGTTTTTTAAAGTATTGTAAAGAATTATTATTTCTGTTCCATTCACAAGTTCGCAATATCGTTGTATGTATACGTTGTCTAAGAGTATGATCCAATATTATGGAATATTGTATTTTTTGCGCTTATCATATAAAGTTGTGTTTAAATAATACTTTCGAATACCATAAATTTTCCATATATTTGTATTGAAAGCAGGTATGGGAATATTCTATTTGTTAGCTTGATCTATTAAAATTGATGATAACTAACAGCATAAAATAATATCTTCTATTCATTTCAAACCTATCGGGACGAACTTATTAAATATTAAGGGTCAAACTAGAATTCTCATACCTGATTAATACATATGGATTTGACATTGCCAATTGCTGACATTTATATTACGACAGCATAACAATGCAACAAATTTCTGTGTTCACAAGCGCATAAATAAAAATTTTTTTTAAACTAGAAACATTGGAACTGAGCATATAAAAAATTATAAAAACTATTATATTATAAAATTTATTTAGTTCCAAGCTCAAAAAAGTATTTGAAATTTACAAGATTTGACCAACAAAATTATGTAATCACCATATGCCTTTCATAATAGGATTATATTAGTCAACTTGTTACAAGCTACTTCTAAACTGTTTTGGTTTAGTCGGATAGTTCACTATTGTATATAGGGTGTAGGTATTAAGGACCGACACTCAAAGCGTGACCGGCCTTACGCCGGAACTATGAATAGGTGATTGCGTTGGGAGAGCAACGTTGGGTACTATAATGAACTCTAGTATATGATATTCCAGGAAAATATCTAATAACATATCATATGTACATACATATGTAAGTAGTTTAAATGTCTGCTATATGACAGAAATTATATTAAAAGTTACTCAAGGAGCTAAACGTAACGGCCTCCAGGATATAACTTTCAAAATATATCAAAAAGTTAATCGAAAAAGAGCGTTCGTTGCTCAAACAAAATTAGCCCGCAAGTTCAATAAAAACACTGCCTGAATTTAACATAACGACTTTCAAAGGATAAAAGTCAAAAAGTATATACAAATATTTGAAATCACGCTGCAAAATATTCAATGCCCTTCTTAGATAATTTCCAAACGTGTTGACATTTTTATAATAGTACTTATTAACTTTGAGTATAGAGCTCATAATCATCACCCGATTTTTAGTTTGACTTAAATTCTAAGTCGCTAAGGAAATTTGAAGTTCCAAAGGATTTTTAAATAAATGTTCAATTATATATATTTGTCTTCGACTGGAAGGCAAGACCACTTTCTACTCAGGGTTTATAATCATTAAAGCCTTACTTGTATGTGAATATTTTTTTTTATGAAAATAGTTTTTAGCTTAGAATTTTATTAAAATTTTTAGTAATGCATTTTTCTTATCAATTGCTTAATATTTATTTCCCCATTTGGCGGATTCAGCTGACCAACGTTGCTCCGATAAACTTTAACTGAATAATCTCTATTAAAAAATACATTTTAATTTTCACCCAGAGTCAATTGAAATCTGTAGTTTATTTTTTATGTTGAAAACCGTATGTACGAAAATAATGTGAAGTTAATCGGCATTCTAATTAGCATTTTTCACTTTCAGAAACCTTGTAGTCTTTTTATCATTTTACTGATTTGATAAACATTTTTGATTTCTACACATTGAACCATGTCATAATATTATAGTTGAAGAAGCAACTGTAATGAATTTGTTCTTGCCTTTAAAATATTTGAATTTTAATAACTATTCCCAATTAGAGAAACACGATGGTATACGTTATTAATATATAGATAAGAGTAAGTAGATGTGTATCTAAATTCAATGTCATATGAAAACATTGAATGAAAATGTCAAGTTGAAGTAATATATATCAAACTAACAATAATTATTGAAAAACAATAGTTGGATTCTGATCCCCTAATCTTACGTACATACATATGTATATATCTGATCATTTCTTTCAAGTTATAAGAAAGCTCCTTTATTTATTTTGTATAGAGATACAAAGATATTTCACATGACTGAAAACAATAAAAATATTTATATAAAATTCATTCCCCCATGCATCTGCAGTGATTTTGAATACATAAAAGTAATGGCGTAAATAACCTCAACAAATTCATGATGGATTACATTTTTATTAGAAGCGTAGAATAAAAATGAAATGAACTTACTTGAAAACTGTAATACATCTTTACGACCCACTGATGGTCAGCTTCGACCAAAACATCACGTTCTGCTCTGACATGAGCTACTTGTTCTTTTTCCAACATATCAGCCTTACGCAAAACTTTCATGGCATATACATGGCCGGTGTCTTTCTTTTGTACTAGACGCACCTCACCGAAAGCACCACGACCAATTACCTTTAGTGCCTCGAAATCTTCAACACCCAAACGTAAGCGTTTTAGACGTAAAAATTCTGTTTCCTTTTGGGCATGCTGCAAACGTTTTTCTTGACGTTGTGAATCTGTCAAGCTTTCGTCTTTCAGTTGTGCCTCTAATTTTGCTAAACGTTGTTTACGTTCACCATATTGGGTGACTAAATTACTATAGTAATTTTCTAATGTTACCTTGGCCTTGGTGGCCTTGTCCAGTGTATGGTCGCTAAAGCGTATAGAGGATCCATCAGCGCTACTGCTCATGGCTTTTGTAGGATGCGATTTGAATTATTATATTATTTTTTATAAGGCTTTTAGTGATTAAAATTGATAATATTATTTATATCAATAGATACTCGTTTATTTTGGTTTTCTTAAGATCCAACTTTTGCAACAAAAAGGGGGCTCTTTTGTTATTGTGGGCGAATTATTCTTCAACACTACTGCGTCACTCATACACAAGATTTTGTTAGTGGTAGTCTGACTGCGACTTGCTGCTCTATATGTAAAATTAAAAAATAAATTCTTTCACTATTTTCTTTCAGATATTATTGTCCTTTTGAATGGAATTCTTGATGCTTTAATAATTTAACATTTTTAATGCGATTATTAGCAAATATTTTTTAAAAGTATTAAATTTTTTCACTTAATTTTATTATTGTGAGGAAAGTCGTAAGAAATTTTTCAAGTTTTCCCTTGTTACACTCTTTATTTTGTAAATTCGTAATTGCAATTTTGCTATAAGCTTTGCAAAACATGACGGAATGAAACATACGGAGAGAACAGAGCTGCCGCTCTTATGGCACAACTGAAGTTGAGATAGTCGTCGTTTTTAGAAGGAGCGAAGTTTGGGTACACTACTATCTGCATCAACATCTTTTGAATTTACCTATTCCTATCGTATATAAGTCCTGTTATAGCGTGTCATACATATGCTGGTGGGAGTCTGCTCTGCAACTCACATATGATATGACACCCGCACTTGTACATATTAAGCTGGATTTGTATTTACCCCTGAATTTAGTTTATATCTTCAGCTGAAAAAGCATAATATATAACAAGAAGAACAATTTTAAAGAATCATGGTGATTCGGGATGTAAGAATATGGGGATTATTTAATAAATTCACCCTATATCAATCGTAATACAATTTAGAGACAGCGAAGTTTATCTTAGAGCTCAACAAGTATTGTGAGTAGTATGTAAGCCATCAAACTATGGAACAGTATATATAACATATAAGCTGAGAGATATGAGTAGTCATTTTTACGGTCAAACATATTCCGCAACAAACCCCGAAAGGAAATGTGTAATATTTTGGGCATATATACAATACCCGATATAATGGTACTTTCATAACGGCCGGTGATCTGGCAGCCATATACTACAGCTGGCTTTAGTAAACAAACAGTAACACTTTGTTCAAAATTATTTTAATGCCCATAACCGCAGTGATAGAAATTAGACTACGGGTGTATTATGAATATGGATTATAATTTGCACAAAATTTGCCGGGTATGTTTAAAGGAAGGCGCGCTGACTTCTATATATAGCAGTGAGTTTAGTATGATGCCATCAACTATGTTAATGCTGTGTGCCAAGGTTCGTGTATACAAAAAGGATGGTCTTCCCGAGGTAATATGCAATAACTGCATTTATAGATTGGGAGTAGCATATCATCTTAAGCAGGAGTGCGAAAATTCAGATATAAGACTGAGGCAGTATTTGGGGTTAATGGACAGAGGATATGGGTGAGTGCTAGATGATTACATAGTTTAAACTAGAAGTTTAATATGTACATACATATATACTTCGATTGCTTTTAGCTTATGCGATGCTGAGACAAATACAGATGGAAATCTGATTTTGGGTAAATCTCACCGCTATCATAACCAGGCAAACTCTTCAGATTCTGAAGACGAAGAGTATGAGGACCAGAGGTCGAACAAAAAGAAGAGGTATATTCCACCAAACGTGACTTAATATATGTATGATCCAGCAAGTAAAAATATTAACACTTCATCTCGTTTCATAACAGCAAACGGCGTTCACGATATCAACGTAAACCACCCGAAGAGCATAAAAAGCGAGGGCCTAAGCCGTTACCAAAACTTCCACAAACTTGTTATGAGTGCAATAAAACTTTTAAATGTTTAGCTCAATTACAGCAACATATACGCACTCATACAGGTGAAAAACCTTTTCCTTGTCATTATTGTCCTCGACGTTTTGCCCAAAAATACAACTTACAAATACATGAACGTACTCATACCGGAGATAAACCTTTTCAATGTGAAATATGTTCTAAACAATTTTCCGCATTGGGAAATTTTCAAGCCCATTTAAAAATACACACCGGTATACGAGATCAGCATTGCCCCGTATGCCAGAAATCATTTTATTCAGCCGGAGACCTTTCCAAACATATGATTACTCATACTGGCATAAAAAATCATCATTGTGATGTATGCGGTAAATCTTTCAGTCGTAATCGAGATATGCTGTCTCATAAGAGAAAATTACATCAATTATCGAGTCTTAACGAGCGCAGTGAAGATGAAGAAGATGAAATTGTTGACACCGTGATAAATGATGATGCATTCAAATGTCCTGATTGTGATAAGGAATTCCAAACAGCTGGTAGTTTATCGTTGCATTTCCGCACTCATGGTTCAAATAATCTTCTAAATTTACCTTTGGGTAGCCATACTGAAATGGTACCGCCACCACTACCCTCTTCGCATGCGGCTCCTCATCATTATCATCAATCGGCTATCGCGTTAGCTCCACATACCCATCATGACGGACTACAGGGTCATCACTTGGGTATAAGTAGTGCCTCTTTACAAGCAAACCCGCCCGGAAATATGTCTATGGCTCATTTAATGGGACCACCTCCACCGCATGCATTACCACCTCCTCCACCAGTAGCTGGACCGCAATCCTCCTTGACTATGATGCATACAGCACAAAGATTGCATCCTTATTAAATTTAACATAGTGAAATGTTATTTGATTTGAGAATGCCAGTAACTGTCTGGAGTTTTAATTCAATTGTTTGAGAATTCTTCCTATATATAGAGATATTTAAGTTCAGATAAGTAAAAATCTATATTAAGGCAAATTGTTAATCGCAGCCCACACACATTCTTGTTTAGCCTAGTGCTTTTAATCTAGAGATTCTAAGTAACGATTTCTTTTTCTTTAACTTTGGGAAAAAATTATCCTCCATTGTTTTACTCTGAGAATTCTAAGCAAACCCATGTGTCTAACATCTGCCTTGACTCCAACTTTATAGATCAATTTAGTTGCTTTATTTTTTCACTTCACTTTCCTTTCGTTAACTTTCGCGCTCTAGAATCGACCGTTGTTCTCTAGATCTATTAATGTTCCACAATTTCAATTCATTATACGTTTGTCATAATTTTTATCAATATAAAATAAGGCAAGCGATTCCATTAGGGCTTCAAGAACTGCAATAAGTTATTTTATTTTACAATACAACTACAACTGTTTAATTGAATTCAAAATAATTTGATTTAAAATCTTCTAAAATGCTCTTAAAATTATTGATGTATATCAGTTAATAGTTTAATTTACTTACTTCTTAGCCTTTAAATTGTATGCCCTAACGAATTCAGCAATTTGCTTCCATTTAGAAAAACTATGTGCACATAAATATTGAATTATGAAAATAAGTTTTATTGTATTTGTTATTTTCTTCTGTTTGTTTTATTTTCTGTGTTATATTTATTAATCATAATTAATTGTATTTTGTATTCGTTTTTTTAAACCTTGGTCATAAACATATAATTTGTTATTTATTTAATATCTTTGTTTTCATTAATTAATCTTAATTCTTTTTTCACATATAAAACAATTTGCAACTTTTTTATATCTTAATTTTCTGTTTTTATGATTTTGATCTTTATTTTTACATTTATACTAAATACACTAAAATATTTTAAATTAAAAACAAAAATGAATACATATTGCATTTAAAAATAGTTTTAAAATAATTTATAAAAACAATAAACTATTTAATTATTATCATATTAAAAAATTAAAAACCAATTTTAAATTGTTTTTAGAGGCTTAAAGCTAAATAATTTCCTTTTTACAGCAAATAGGAAAAGTAAGTTTTCTTTCAATTATTTTTGAAATAATTGTTTTTTTAACAAAATAAATTGTTTAAATATAATAATGTTACACAGTAAACACATTGAAAGGCAAAAATTAAATTTTAAATATATTAATGCCTTTTTTGTAGCCTTTTACTAAAATTTAATTACTTTTTTTAAACTAAAATTGCTAAAATTTTTCTTCATAGAGTTATAACTAGATATGAAAGAGGAGTAGGCTTTTGAATACGATTATACCAAAAATTTAGAGGAAAGTAAAAAAAAAAAATATATATATATATATATATCAAATCACGTTTTAGAATCCTCCTGATATTTAAAATTTTCTCGAATATATTCATTATTAATTTCTCAATCAGTCTGCTCTTACAATCCAAAGTGTATTTCTTTGGTATCACTTTCTATTTCAATTCGTACTATGAATAATATTCTTTTTAATACATATGATGTCATTATTTATGCTGCAATTGTCTTTTTTCGTACACAATTCAAGGCTTGATACAATCGAAAATTCAGAAACAGTGTTCGAAAAAAGGAAATAAACAAACGCATCCTACTTAATATATCAAATGTGCTTTTTGGGAATAAACAAAACGAGGAACCATTAAAATTATAACATTTATAATACTAACTAATATATAAATCAATTTTAATTTTGTCAAAAATATCTGTCACATTCTGATGTTTATTTATTTTCTTTTGTCAGATATCTATATTCATATTATTTTTTTTTTAAATAATTATTATCTAATATTTAATTTTAGCCTTTAGTTCAAGCTAGAGTTTACTGATGAAATAATTAATAACAAAAAAATTTTAGTTGATCCTAAAATATACAAATAAAAGACAAATATGAAATTTTATGTGTGCAAAAAAAACCAAGTCTGAATATGACAAATACTTCAATAATTATTATTTCTAAAAACATTAATTAATATGACATATATTTCCGACAAAAATAAAAATTAGATATATAACAATTATTAGTTAAAATTATTATTAAAAATCAAACAACAGTTATTTCTGCGAAACGATTAAAAGCGTTCGCTTTCTGACAATATTGTGGAAAACTTTCAAAATCATTTGCTGGAATTAGCTTTGCAAAGTTTCCTTATTAACTTTTTCCTTTGGAAACTAAGAAATAATTATTATTTTCGGTTCTTGAACAAAACACTCTATTCTGTACGTTTCATGTACACATATTATTTGTAATGTTCGTTTAGTGTATGTACACATTGTATGTATGTGTGTGTCACACTTTTGCTCAATTCTCAAGCCTTGTTTAAAGTTATATTTATTCAAACATAATTTCTAAAAACAAAAACAAGTTAGTTGTAAAAGTTTTTATTTTTTTGAGATTTGCTTTGAATGTGTACTTTCATATACAATTTTAGTGGCAGCGTTTGTCATTCCAACGTACTATGTGACCTTCGCTTCCGAACTGTAAATTTCTACACCATAGCACAAATGTAATGTCACAAAATGCCATAGTATATTTGGCTTATTTAGACAAGAAAGCGTTAAAAATGCCTAGGGTGAACAAAAAAATATATTCTGGTTGTGTGAAAATACACAAACAATAGAAAATAAATTTAGTTTTTCGGGTTATGAGAGGTACGTTAATGTTCACGATTTTCAGGAACTATGTTTACATGCAGATATATATATATATATATATATATATATACATATATATATATATATATATATATATATATATATATCTGCATGTAAACATAGTTACATACAGACAGTAATAAATATGTTTACTGTCGTCATAAATTGCACTACTAATTTTAAACTCTAATTTAATATTATATATTTTTAAGCCTAATGCAAGATTTGTATGTTAAAAGTAAATTTTGAGATCCAAATTATTATTTAAAAGTATGTTCGCAAACAAAATATTCCCCTTATTTTGCAACTTTTTGTCAAAGCTACATCAAGACAATAATAATAAAGGGAATATACTTTGAGTACAGATCTGATCTGTTAAAAGCAACTGTTGAAGAAAATGAAGTGACGTTGACAAAGAGAGTTTGTGTGCTCTACTTCACAATACACTGAAGGAAGTACCGAATTTATTTTTTGAGAATTGTCGTTTAGCACTAAAAAAAAATGTTTAATACTAATCAGGCAGATTATTGAGGGATGTTTAGTTCCCATGTGCGTTTCTCTGATGATACTGCAGATCATATGGAAACCTTTACCGAAAATCCCTAAGAAAAACCAACGATATTATTTTCGATTTCTACCCAAGTAAAATTCAAACAAGAACCATTCGTTGCTACTATGCTCTGCAAATTGAATTATATTATACATAATTTTACAGATAGAATTTTTTACAAATAGAAGTTTTTGAAAAGTTACCTTCATATCTAGTTATTAGTCTAACACTTGGCTTTAATTAAAGGCGGGCTTTTGTCAGATGGATAAACAAACAGCTTATCATTATTACAACTGTACTTCAAACAATCGCTCAGTTTAGGTTAAAATAAAGTTTAAAAAAAACTATACGATAATATCCGATAATATCCATCCTTTAACTAACGAGAAGTTGTAGTAATGGTTTTAAAAAGTTTTTTTAATCTAAATTTGTTTATAAAATTTTCAACAAAAAAATTTTGCAAACACACTTTTTATTACTTCTTTCTTATAGCACCTTAATTATCACTTTTATCTTTTTTCAAAATATATGCACACTCTTCTTTCTCCTTCTATCAACTCCAATATACATATACTTGGGGGATTATTTTCTAATTACATTCAAAAATAGTACATTTCGATTTTTAATGTCGTTTACGCCAAATGCAAATCGAAAAGATGTCTTAGGATGTTGTATTACGAACATAGTCCCCCCCGCAGTGTTACAAACATACACACCTTAAAAGAAAGTATCAATATTCGGCACTGTTCTGCTGAGTTTCACTCGAAATGAAAATACTAGGAATTCGCAATAATTTGTTGTTATAACAACGCCTCTAAAATTCATACTAATTGCATTTCGGTTAACACAGAAAACAAGACCGATTATTTGTTTTAAATTAAAAAAAAAAAAAAAATATTACAATGATTCTTTAAAATTGACTTTTGTATATGACAACAACAACTTTTAAATGAGCTTTAAAATAATTCAAAACTAAATGTTTTATTTTTAAAAATTTATAAAAATGAGTTATTTTGTTTTTGTATTTAAATTTTGTAAAAAATATTGTTTATTCAGAACTTCTAATTAATTTTGATACTAAAAACAATTTAATATAAATGTATTTCAGCGCTCCAAATTACTCCATATGCCATGTGTAGTACAGTAGATGTAATACAAATTCAGATATCAAAAGATTTATAGACGTAGAATTCTTTAATATTAGAAAAAAAAGTTTAGATGAAATTCGCACAGTTAAAAGTTATTACAATCTTCAAAGAAGACAACTTCAATCTTATTTAATTAACATGTAATCTAATTGATATATTTCTCAGTCAATTTATTAAATATACAACATATAAAGCATTTTTATATTTGCTTGACAAATAATTATAAAGTGTTCTATATAGCGGAACATAAGTTGGAATTGTTCATAATATTCGGTTACAATCAGAATGTACTATAGCCATGGGAAGAGAGAAAGGCGTATGCCTAAAATGGACAAACGTCTTATGTTACGGATAAAGTTGTTTGGTGCGCAGTACACGAAGTTTTGATTCCTAGAGATCAGCAGCCAATCCTTTCTAGTAAGATGTCGTGATTGGATATGAAGGAAGGGAGCAGCGCTCTTTATCCCAAAAGTGTAAAGGATTTCGATATTTCGCGTAGTGAAGTGAAAATGACAATGGGTGGAATAGGGAAGGAAAGGCTTTCGAGAAATCGTTCCAAGCTATTTTACACAAAGAAGCTAAAAGTGTTTGTAGGTGCTTAGCCTTTTGGAGCACCAAGCTTATCTTGATATTTAATGTAGTATCACAAATTTATGTTACTAATAGTGCTAAAATGATGTCAACTTTGACAGAGGATATTGGAAATAGAACATCGTTAGCTCTCGATTTAATCACTGTTAAGCTTCAGAATGGCAGCGTATTTGAAAAACCTTTATATAAAAATTTTATCGGCCGCAAGTTGATGTTTACAAAGAAATGGAACCGCAAACGGAAAAGTTGAAAAATATAAACCTTGACTTGTTGAACAGGGATGATTTCAAAAATATATTATCCAACCATTCGATTCATATTGTCATTAGCAACAACATACAATTTACTAATAAAATATGTTAATGATCTTGCTACATATTTAAATGGAGATTTAAAGGCAGAAGTATTCACGAAGCAACCTTAATAGTTTATAACAAAGGGGCAGAGAGCATTTAGCATGCAATTTGAAAAAGTTGTTATATGGACTCAAACAAGCTGAAAGACAGCGGAACCATAAAGTTAATGATATATTAAAAAAAAATTCTTTGTTAGAAATAGTTTGATCACATTTTTACTTTATGCTTAATATAAATTCTACATTAAAATAAGTTTTTATTTTATTGTTCAGTGATTTTTATTTGTAAGTCAGTTCGACAAAAATTTACGTTCAATAAAATAAAAAACCTTTAATGTAGAATTTATATAGAACGTAAAGTATATATATATTTCTAACAAAAATATTATTCGCTTTAAAATCGTATACTAATCAATGTGTTACACAGTTCAGTATAGTTATAAAGGAAACTTAACAAAATTATTATAATATATGTTCAACATATACATATAACAATTGTAGTTTCTGCTCTGTTAAAATACAAACATACTATATAGAAATTTTTCATGAAAAGTTCTATTGAAATTATTTAAAGCTTTCAGATTTTTATTGCAAAGTTGTTGTTGTGTTTTTTTTTTCTTTAAGATTTTTGTGTGGTTTTCAGTTAAAAAAAACCTTAATAAGGTAATAATATTACATTTAATTTAATTTCACTTAAAACAAAAACAAATTAATTTATAATAAAAATAGCTTACAAATGTGAACGTAATAAAATTGTATTAAAACAAAATAATTTTAAAAATAATATATGCACATGTTGTTCTTTTTTCTTAATTGTTTTATATATGTATAAATTTCTTAAAATTTCTTTAAATATATTTTATTTGTTTAGTGTGTGTTTGGTTTTTTCGTATTTAACACACAATAATACAGATATCATTACTAAATTTCTAGTTGTTAATTTATATTTTAATTTTTAAACAATATGTCAATTGCAAATTATATCTCCTTTCTTTTAGTATATATAGTAATATTTTCATAAAAATTAAGATCTAAGTTGTTAATATTTCATTTTGTTTGTTGTTTAAGTTTACAGATTTATATAAATAAATTTCATATTTGTGTTAAGTTTTAAAGCTTAATAATAACTATATTTATTTGATTCTTATATATGTATATACGAGTATATATATATATATATATATATATATATATATATATATATATATTGTTAATTCTCTTTATTACTTACATTTTGAAACAATGTTTTGTTTGCTTTGAGTTAGCGTGTGTGTTTGTTTCTCTTAATTTTGAATGTTGGTTTTTCATTTACTTCTAAAATTTCATTAATATTGTTTTGACCCCTAATAAATTTCTAACGTTCTCGTTGTATTTTATAAGGACAACCTTTGAGGCGCATATGTTTAATTTTTCACCAGCGCACAAAAGTTGCAAGCATGTCGCCTTTTCCAGGAAATCTGACATTTTTAATTCACGCATATGACTTTTGTGGGCAGATGCTAAGGAAGCTGATGATGCAGACGTTGTAGATGGATATATCTAGAAAAATATATATAGAGAATAAAATAATTAAATTCTTTTCGTCAAAATTCATAAAAATAAATAAATTTTCTGCTTTTTTCTATATTCGCACTTTTTTTATTCGCAGTTTTCTTTTTCTTTTTAAATTTAACCACAAACTACCAAGAACCGTAATTACAAGTTATCAGAAAAATTTAAACTCAAAAAGTCTTCATATTACTAATTGTAATTAGACTCTCATATACCAATAGGTTTGCTGCTCATTCGGAATCTATGATTTCAAAAACAACACAATTATTTTTCCTTTCCAAGAAAAAATAATGTATCAGATAAAACTTTTAAGATGTGAGTTTTATTTTGTCGTTATAAAATAAAACTCTATTTAGGAGTTTTATTTTCAAACAAACACGGAAAGCTAAACAACTTTTCAGAATACAATCATTTTTAATAACGCAATCAGATAACAAGATTTAATTTTTCTGTATTTTGAGGAATTTTCTGGTTTATAATTTTACATAATTTTTTCAATTTATGGTACATTTTATGTTGCATAATTATATAAGCTTATAATTATAGTAAGGAAAGCTTTTGGTTGCTTCGTTGAAGTAATGTTATTCTTCGCTTTTTATTTGCACTAAATTGTCAATTTTTAACTATGTTTCCAGTCATTTGAAAAATTCAACAATAAATAAAAGTTTAACTTGAGCCTCAAATGTAATTTACACTGTTCTTACCTTATTTAAAAGAGTATCCTTGGATTTCACTTTAAGTAAATTGCACAAATCGTTTAAAAGTACCCATTTGTCTTGAGTACTTTCGTCTTTTAGCAGATAAAGTGGGGGTAGTAAAACATCAGCCTCTTCAAATTCAAACATTTCTCCATCGCTATCGGAATTTTCTACCAAAATTTCTGGTTTATTATCATTGTATAAGCGTACAGAATTGAAATGATCTATATTATCGAGTACAACTGCACATTTTTCCATAACAGTCTTCATTTTTGTCTCCTCTTTTTCTTTGTTGACTGGTTGTTGCTGTTGAGCTTCAAAACCATGATGTATAGTACTGCTGGGAATACTACTACTACAACTACTACTGCTATTGTTAAGACTTGGTCTACATGTGCTACTTGCTGCATTATTATTATTATTTTTGCAAGAAGCTGATGTTAGGGAGAAATCATTTGTCAATGATAGTGTAGTGGTAGTACTTGTTGTTGCTATAGTTGTAGTTACATTTATAGTGTTTGTTGAATTATTGAGCACATTGAGTAGTTTCTTATTATTTTGATAAATTTGATTGTTCGTTAAAGAACTTCTACGTAAAAGAGCTCGGCTCGTATCACATATTGAATCAGGTGCACCTTCAAACACATTATAACCACTTTCCGAAGGATCTGTTAAGAAAGAGTTTGATACAATATATTAAAAGTGTATTTAAATAATTTTATTTATTTTGAAAATATAGTTTCAAAAGCTTTTTATTTTATTTATTTCTTATATAAACAATTCTATGAAAGATTACATTTCATTCGGAACGAGATATTAAGCAGGCGGGGGCCTGTTTATGTTGAAAACTTGTGTTCCAAAGATATATCATTACATTATTTATTATAAAAATATAGAATAATAAATTTATATAAATAATTAGCAAAATAAGTAATTAGCAAAATGTTCTTTTTGGGAACACTGTTTTTGAAAGCTCTTCTGTTTTCGTGTAACATGTACAAATTTGTTTGTGAGATATCACCCGTATGCCAAAATTGGACCCAGCGGAGTATTCGTGGGCAACATTTACATGAAATCATCTTTAAACATTGAATTATATATATATATATATATATATATATATATATATATATATATGGGTGAGTACAGATGTTTGATGTAATCGCAAAATTAGTTTGTTCGTATTTACTTTAAAATGAAAGAAAGTTCAAAAGCATGTTTAATTCTTTTATTACAACTTACCATATATTTCCCAAGGCCCATTAAATCGCCATGGCTTACGTTCAGGTCCCATACTTTGTACATCTACTAAATGATTACTTAAAATATCACGCATTGATTTGCTTGAAGCTAACATTAAGGGAGTTTGACCTGTAAAAAAGCAAAATCATCTAGTCATTTAATAAAATTAATATCTAAAAATTTTTGTTACTTTTTTCCCATTTAGTTACTCTATTGTGGGATCGGTGAATTGACCGCTTAGATCGTGGGATTTAACGCCTTTAGACTATTTTTTTGTGGGTCTATATTAAAACTTTTGTCTATAGGGACGATTCCGCAATGATTAACACACTGGAAGCTAATATTGAAGAATCTACGCGGTATGTTAGAGAATACGCCGAAATTTCACCCAGTGCATGAGCCATTTGAACTCAAAATTTTTCTAATAAAGATTTTATACATTTCTCTGTATTTTGTGTTTGTTTAACAATAAAATCCAAAAACTCTTAAAAAATTACTCGTTGCCAAAAGATATTCTTTTTTGTATATAAAAAATTTTATTTGGAATTTTGATTTTGGTACCACCGTCACTACCAAAATAGCACCAAAAGCAATTTGAAAAAGCGCCGAACAATAACTTTAACATTTTGCGCGAGAATGAATCGAAAAATCACAAAAACCAATGTGAAAACCACCGAGTTGACAACACTGTAATTAGCTGCTTGGTGCAGCGGCATAAGCAGAGGAGAACTACGATGACTTGGGCAGAAATACGTTGTTTAAAAATGCCAGTTTCTGTTTTAACTATAGCTATAGCGTATACATTTGACTTCACTTAAGGCAGAAAGAAGCATGATATCAAATTAAGAAAAGTTCTGAAATTTTTCCTATCCATTCAAATATGTCGCAAGCCATCATCATAATTTAACAGGCAGTCAGTCTGTTCGTGGTATCACTTACGGAATTGTAACGAAAACGGAATTTCAATACAATTCAAATAACTTTATTCGAAAATTGCAAAAAAAAAAAAATCTTTCAGACTTCAAATATTTTTGCAGTTCATGAATACAATCATCTGCTGTTGGTAGCGTTTAAACATATATTTTTGATACATGATGGAATTACTCACCTGAATAGGTAGCCAATAGCGGATCAGCGCCGTAAGACAACAGCAAACGTACAATTTCTACATGATCATTTTCACTAGCCTCATGCAGTGGCCGTATACCCGAATGAGCTGCTTCTGAATGATTTGCACCATACTGCAGTAAAACTCGTGCAATACTTAGCCAACCATTTGTGCAGGCCTCATGCAATGGTGTATAACCAGCATTGTCTTTTTGATCAGGATTCATTCCCAAGCGATCCAAACAGTAAACTATAACATCTATATAGCCCTGACGAGCAGCCTTGTGCATTGTGCTCTGTCCCACACCCTTATTGAGTACCCACTTTTGTATTTCACGACTTACATCATCTTCGGTCTTGATTTTATTCACATACTCATCCATTTCGTACTTATCAGATTTTAGGGAATATTGATGCAAATTTGAATGGGTACCACCGCTATGTTGGTTATGATGGTTGAGGTTGTGAATCGAGGATGCCGATGTTGCAGAGGGTTTTTTCTTTTTACGAATATAATCAAAGCCAGAACTGCCTTTACGGCGCAAATATTTGCCACGACGTTTGCGAAAATGATTGGGTATCGACTTTCGGTCGTCTTTAAGATCATCGGCATCTATGACACTGGTCGATTCAGTGTCAAATTCTTCTTGCTTCATGTTAATGGACGATAGATCTTGATTACCATTTGCTGCACTGGGTAGTTTTTTAGCTCCTCCTGAACGTCCCAGTCTACCTAATGTATCAGCACTTACCACGATATTCATTTGTTGTAAAAATTGTTCGTATTTTTGTTCATAAGTCATTTTTTCGGTTGAGTCTAACATTTGGGTCATTTCAGGTGGTGCTGAAGCAGGCCGATCATCTCCAACAAATATTTCCCGTATATTTTCTTTCTTTTGCTGCAACTTTGATTCCGTGCGGGTTTTGGTAGGCAAGACTTTTGTATCAAATATACTAAAATGTCTTTTCCTGCCATTGGTAGACTCATTGTCATCATTATCTTCCTCCATGTCAGAGTCTTTTTTCAGTTCTGGCAACATTTGCAGTTCACTTGACTCAGTTGTTTGTGAGGTTTCACTGAAGATCCCACAATTGTTACTGGTGTTGCTTAACGTTGCTTTCGTGTTATTTGTACTGATCGTACAACAAGGTTTTGCTGGTCTGTAGGCGGCAGTTGTGGTTATGGTTTTATTGCGTATATTCAGACCCGAATCCTTTGTAACACGGGAATGTAAAAGATCAATAATCGATTTGGGGCCTTCTACCATTCGATTAGCTGTCTTTTCTCCTTTAACTGCTTTCAAGTTGGGACCCTTCGAAGCTTTAAGTTTGTTTTGTTTTCTTAAGCTATTCTTTTCACGTTTCTTGGCATAAGCTTCCAGGGCCTCAGCATGTCTTTCTAAATCAGGTAAGGACGCCGCAATTTTGTGAGCTCCTGGATGTTTAATATTTATTAAACTAGGCGGCACCTTCAAAGCTCGTTTGAAACGATACAAATCAATGACATTGCGATCATGAACGTTTTCGGACTTGTTCTTCGTTTCTTTACTATCATTTTCCATTTTACTATTTGATTTGTTTTTATTCGTCATTAGATTTAGCTTCCCACCATTTTTTTCCAGTTTAGCTCTCAACCTTGTAGATTTCATTATTCCCGATTCGCGGCTTAAGCCGCCCGATTCAAGAAGACTGTTCACCGTGTTATATTTGCGAGTGTATTTCCTTTTTATTTTGTTTGATGAATTCGAGTTTGAAAAATTGCGTATGATCTTGTCATTACGCAAAACTTTACTATTGGCCAGTTGTTGTTCAAGCTCTTGTTTGCGTTTTGACCGTGTCATTGTATTGAGAGCCTGTTTGGCAAGTTTTTCATTTGTGTGGCAGTTCATTTTCGATTTGTCGTCTTCTCTCTCTCCTTCCTTTCGCCTGTGATCGTTTTGCTCTTGACATTCTTCTCCTTCGCTGGTTGTAGATGAGATGTTCGCTTCCTGTGATCTTTTTGGTTCCTCTTCGTTATCGTGGCCGCTTTCCTTTTTAATTGTCAGCTTTTCCTCTTTAGGTTTTTTACTATTGTTGTCACATTTTTTCTTACTTTTCTCATTCTCTTTTTTATCATTATCTTTTTGAATAATATCACATTTTTCTGTTTCGTTGTGCTTAAGCTTTGTTTTGGCAGTTATTTCTTCTTTCTCCTGGTCCAATTCGTCTTGTTTAATGCCTAGTTTGATGGGTGATTTTTGTATGTGGGTTGCATCGTCGTCTTTTTCATTTGATGTACTACTTGAATCGGAACCGCAATCAGAAAAACGATGTTTGTCAGCCAAACTTGTAGAGGAGGAACTATTTGAATTTGTATTGGCTCCATTTTGGGAAGATTTTAATTTATGTTTTGTTTTCATTGGTGGTTTTTTCAAACGTTCAGTCTTGCGCTTGTCTAATTCATCTTCCGTCTCTGAAGACGATTCCTTAGCTTTGAGCCGTTCAGCCAAACGTTTTTCCTGTTGGAAACGTTTCTTTTCTCTTTCAGTTTTTGACAGCTTTTTATGCGTGAACGCTGAACATTGTGAGTTAATCGAATCCTGATTTTGGTTGTTAAACGTTATGCTAGATTCTACACCAACGTCCATTTTAGCAAAGGAGCTGCGTGTTGTATTATCAGCCGATTCCATATTGGAAAGATTGTTATTATCTAAAGGGATTTTATTTGTCGTCGTTACAGTATCGCTGGAAGTTACTGCCATATCAGAATCGTTGACAGGTTTGATGGGTGAGGTTTCATTTAAAGATGCCGAGGAGTTGCTATTACATTTCTTTTTACTGCTGGGTCTAGTCATTAATTGCTCCATGAAATTATGGCATGTTTTATTCCACCCAAAATCTAAAATATCTTTTTCTTGAAATTCATCGTCCAAGCCAGGTATGGACGGTAATTCTATTTTGTTTATAATTTCCTCTTTTATTTTCTCAGCTGGTATGAGTTCTTCCAGATCTTCCTGTTTTATAGTTATCTCCTTGGGTGGATCTGGCGGTGAATTATGGATTTCTTGAGCTTGTATGGTTGGTGGAGGTGGTGGGTTGAAGGTAAATCCCTTTAATTCAGCTTTAGTTCGGATGCGTGAAGAAAAGGTGTTAGCTGGCATTTCAGTTGGTTTTACACAAGAAGGAATCGGATTATCCGCTGTTGGAGTTAAAGGTTCTTGTTTGCATACCACTACTACCGATGCTGTTGGGCTATTAGTGCTAACATTCACATTTGCACTATTGACTATAACTTTTGAGCTGTTGTTAGCGGTGGATGCTATAACGCTGGTATTATTCACAGGGTTAACAATATCTTCAAGAGGCGGTTTGTTAGTGATCAAAGATTTTTTGTCCTTATCATCTTGCGATAGCTCATTCACCGCTATTACTGAAATGTCGGCTGGTCGCATTGGTATTTGAGGTTTCGTTGTTGGTACAGTTGAGTCCATGTAACGTTTGTGTTTAGTCTCTGGTTCATTTAAAGACATTTGATTAGAATATTCTTGCAAGTGTCTCTTTCTTCCCAAAAAATTTGGATTTTTTTCGCAGGCCAATGTGTAGTTTGAGGGTGGAGTAGGATTTGAACTAGAAATTTTTGCATTTGTCATATGATTGTTTTGGATGGCAGATCTTACAACGCCATAGGGATTTCTAGGTGGCAAGGGCATGATACTAGTATCCGGTGGTAGTCTTTCAACGGCGGCTATTGTATGATGAGGTGAGACTGCAGTATTTTCATTAAAGCGTTTAGTTTCGGATTTAATAACAGTGGCGTAGGGATTTGTTTCCAATACACTTGGCCTGTTGGTCTGTGCGTTTGCTTGAGCCGAAAATGGCGAAGTTATGGTTGACGGTCTAACCACTAAATCACTATTTAAGATGTTTGACTTGGGTGCTGTTTTTATGACTAAGGATTTTTCATAACCACCCATCGTGTTAGTAGGCTGCGGAGGTGTATTGTTTGATAAATCACTTCGTCGCATAAGGCCACTAGTACCACTGCTGCCATATTGATGATTTGTAGATGAAGGAGGAATGTATTGTGAAGAAGAGGGAGGATATGATGTACCAGCAATAGCATGAGTAACTTGAGGTTGCTGCGTGGGGGGTGTATAGTTTCGTCTTTCTAAGGTATTGTGCCTCGAGGAAGACTGTCTATTAGGAGCATGTGCAGCAGCGTTTACAGCTCCTGGTTCAAAGGCATGAACAGAAAATATAGGCGTAGAATCGACTCTTGGCAAAGTATAACGTCCTTCAGAACATGTAGTCGAACTCGCTGCCGTAGGTGGCCGAGGTCTTTGCTGGTATTTATAATCTGTTGAGTCAGCCTTAGTTTTAACCGTGCGCATTGAAAGATCTAACGGAGAAGAAGTGGGTCCAGAGGAAGATGAAGGCTTGTCATCTTCTTGTTTTATGCTAATGCGTTGAGGTACGGTTTCAGGAAGATCTATTAGACGCGCTTTGGAAGGTATTGGCAATGCAGCAGTATTATGGCTTACCAAAACCGAACCAAGGGGGGCAGTTTGTTTTAGACTTATGGACGTCTCTCGATGCATCCTCTCAGTAGCTTGTAGTTGTGGAGAAGGCATTGCGGCTGTGCCTCGATTGGTACCTGTCATGGCCATTGCATTGGTATTAGCTTGAGGAGTTCTTATATTTGGAGTATCTACATTTAGAGTCTTCTTAATAATTTGCATATTCAGTTCTTCTTCGGAAGTGGCATTTCGCATTGCCAGTTTTTGATTTATTAGTTCACGGTAGTTCGGTTTTTGATGTTTCGCAGTGGGTTTAGCGGTGTTCGCACTAATCTGTTGCATTTGTAAAGAAGATAACGATGCTGAGGAGGAAGAAGTGAAAGGAGGATGTGCTACCATATGTTTCGATTTTATATGTTGCGATGTTACAGCAGATTGTGCAGCAGCAGGCGGTACAGTTGGGTGGTGTAGTGACCGTTCGTAAGGATTTGATGAAACGGGTTGTACCGTTATCATAACGTCATTATTCCTTAGAGATGCTGACACCGGTTGATGCTGATGATGTTGCATATGATGGGGCTGGGCAGACAAGGTTGGCTGAGTCGCATAAGATTGAGGCATATTTGCACCGACTAATTGTGATGGTGGAGGTCCGATTGTGGGACCAGCTTGCAATGTTGAAGACATGTAGTCTGTATGATGCATGGGAGTTTGTGATGTTGTCGCTAGCAGTGCTGAGGGCGAAGGAGAAGCTGCCGTTGCTGCTGCTGGTGATGGTGCACTATGAGAATTGCCCTCATAGTAATAATTAGATTGGTGTTGCCCTCGTTGGCTGGGCGCCCTACTGGGTGGAGGAGTATTTTGATTAATTAGCGAGTGTTTACTTGAACTTAGGTTCTCGTTCATAGTCAACTTAGCATATTTGGTTGGATAAAACTGTGGAGATTCTACCCGGTAATTTGGCGTAGCCGAACCTGTAGTATACGGAGACGAGGAAGCTGATAGAGCCACTTCTTTGCAACAATTATCACCTGTAGGTGGTGGAGTATTGTAAGGATTTATATAAATGCTACTGTTATTGTGGCGCGAAGACGACTGATTAGGATTTTCATAAATTTCGAGATCTTCTCTTTTCACGTTATCCATTAAGTAACGCTGAGAGTGTCCTGATATATGCGAGGAAGCAACAGGAGGCGGTGGTGCCACATTTATATTCGTTTGACTTTTAGCTGCCATTTGTGATGAAAGAGGAGGGATTGTTTGCTGCGGCATATGGGACGGTGGTAATGGCGGAGGAAGCGGACTTTTTGAATACTGGTAATGATGTGCTTGATGGCTTTGTTTCATTATAATGGGAGACATTTCCGGTGGGTGAATTTTGGAGGGATTTTGAGTTTGACTTACGCCATAATAGGAGCTGGGATTACGGGGCGACGATGTGGAGTGCGACGGAAATTGTGGCGATTCTCTTAAATGTGAGGTGTGCATGTGATTACTACTGTTGGGTGTCACCATATAAGGACTAGCAATAGGACTTTCACGCAATTTGGTATAATCGGTTGGCGGAGGTGGTTGGGGCTGTTGTGGAGACGCCCTTGTAAATTTATCAGAACTAAATTGCGGCGTTGACATGTACAAATGCTGGTGAGCAGTACTTTGTTCTTCTGGTGCATACATTTGAGGACATTTGCGGGCATAATTTGGACTTGGATGCTGTTCTTTTGATGCCGGCAAATTACTGGGATTGATAACATGATGATCAATAGGCAGGCTTTTGCTAATTGCTTGATTATTCAAGTGATGGTGATGACTTTCATAAATTGTGGGCACCGCTGTAGTATTATATCCCATTTTAGCTGTCGTAGCCGAGGAAGGTGCAGAATATTTCTGGTGCTCATAAATGCGCTCCTTATTCATAAAAGGGGTGTTAGCGTTTGTAGAGCCTGGAGCTATTGCACTTGCCCTTTGGTGTAGAGAATTTAAATTATTTAATGCAGAGGAAGGTAACTGGTAGCCACTACTACTACTACTGCTGTTACTGTTATGTTGGGCAGCATGTGAAGCATTCGTTGGCATTGATGTTGTCTTATAGAGTCCGTACTCATTGGAAAAAGAGGCATTTTGTCTAGCAACATTAATTTCAATTTGCGATTGTGTTGGCAGTCCTCCTAAATGTTCATCACCAGCAGGACCTCCATAGGGCAAACTGCTATTCGAAGCTGAGCTACTTTGAGGCCAATAATTTGAACGATTTCCTGTCATATTCCCCACATTTGCAGAATGTTGAGTTTGTATCATACTAGGACCATGAGACGATTGTTGCTGCAAGTGTTGTGTGTGTGACTGTTGCGTATGCTGTTGTACGTACATGGTACTTTGGCGCACATTCGCACGTGCACTAGATTCAGCTACCATCCTGTGGTGATAGTCTCCTGCCAATCCAATATTGACAGATCCACCGCCAACACTAGTATTTCTTTGAGAGTGATCTATTTGATTAGTATTTGCCATATTTAATGGCCAACCGCTTTCGTCGGTTGGATTCATGCGACAGCTATTGCATGTGATACTACCCAGCGTCGCACCACTACTCGTACAACCACAAGGTTTACGTGTATTAATATTTCCAGTTCTAGTTGCTGTTGTAGGCCCATAATAATGATGTGGTGTTATTTCAGGTATTTCCCGACCATAATATGTACTCCTATTGGAACGATCATCATTATTGCTTAAGAAGTCATGATGTCTTCCTGGATCCATAATTTTGCCACTAAAACGAAGAGAAATAAAATTAATTTAGAATAAATATACATATGTAGTATACGATTATAACTTTATATCATATTTGCATACTTCTGACATGTAGTAAAAAAGATTTAGGCTTATCACTCATAAAAAATATATGTAAATGGCTAATTTTTGTATTTGTTTTTTTAATTTCCTGCTCTAAACGACATTTCCACGAAATCCAACAACTTGTAATGGCCAAAGATAACAAGTTAACTGAAATATTCCTTGTTTTTAATTATGATAACAGTTTACGCTAAATCTGGCCGATAAGCTATCTTTCAACTTTAAACGTAAGCTTTTTTGCATTTGAAAGTAATTTCAATTTAGCTTTTTAAAGAATTTGTAACTTAAGCAGAAAGTTAAGTTTTATATGTTGCAAGTAAAGAAATAAGTACAAAAAAGTTTACTTTCTAACATTGTTTTTACATGCTTTAAATGCAATTAGTTATCAAAAGGCGTGCAATTTTTAATTCCTTGTTTTTGCCATCAATGATATCGTATTTCGCGATCTACGTACATATATAAAAAAAATTTAGCTATCTTACATCAGGTAGGAGGTTTACAAAAAGTATTAAGTGATACTCGGTAAACACAAGTACAATTATGATCAATATTTATACGCTTATTACAGGCATCTAAGATTTATGTATATACATACTGTTGCTGGAAGTCATCCTAAAAATCTTTCCGCTTCAGTAATAGTTACAAGCAGACTTTTTAATATGTCATGACAATCTCTAACATAAATTACAAAAACCAATTTTTAAGAAACCGGCTTCAACTAAAATGTAGTTCAATAAATCTAAAAATCAAAAACAAATATTTTCACACAATTTTGCACACACACATATAGTCATATAAACATATAATATAATAAAAAAATGCAATGTCAAAGTCAAACGCGTACAGCATATATATGCAGAAGTGAAGTTTCTTCAATATTATTTTTCATGCATGACTTTTAATTACCATTTCTAATCAATTAAGTTATCTAACATATTAGATACACCCATGCATACATACAATGTATGTACCCAGTGGACATTTAAATTTTAAAGCAGTACTCACTTCAATCAGTTATCGCAATTCTAGAAAGGTGTTAAAGAGTTTATTCTCGAAAACAATTTTATGCATATAATCTGGTTATAAGTCAAATTTGTAATAGAATATGTGTGTTATCAGCTGCTTAATATGTAATAAATGTATCGATATAAACAAGATAAAAGTTATTTCTTAATTTTTATTTATTACTCAGATAATAAAAGTTTCAGTTTTCATTTTGATAGTGTTAATTTTAATCGACGGAGGATCGAGCTCATCGCGTCTCAAAACGCGATTAAAACGTTTTTCAATTATAAACAGCAGTTTCTTACAGAAATCTTTTATATATATTTTTATTTTTGGAAAAAGAAAACTATTTAATTTAAAATTATTATGGAAAAAATCTGTAATTTCCTTTGGCAGATGTTTTTCACTTTATAAAATCCTGCACTCTACAAAGTCTTTTTACCTCGGTTCCATTCGAATATATTTCAAAATGAACAGGGCAATAAGAAATCAAACAAGTTGATCTCTTTTGTTGCATTTCTCCAGATATTTGAAATCTTGAACTCATCCATACCGAGTACATGTTGAATTTTGAACAAGTTTATGTAATTTCCTAGTGAAGGTATTTGATTTTTTCTTTTAATATAAATTCGCTAACAGAGCTCTTTTTTCTATTTCATAAAATTTTTCTATTTTATGTAACAAATTTTGATTGACAGCTGAAGACAGTTTAAAAGCATATATCTAAGGAAGTTTCCAAATTATTGTCCAGATCAATTAGTGTTTAATCAATCTTGAACTAAAGATTGTGTAGATTAAAAAAATTATTAAAAAACCAAGAATTAACTCTTCATGTTTTAAAGCTTTTACAATGAGTTTTAGAATAGTAATTGGCAGGGAAAAAGCGTTCATATATTATGGCTTTCATATTATCGCGAGTGCAATGTGTTTCAATTTCGATAGTGCTCAGTCTTATAGATTTTCAATAATTAATTATTAGGTCCTTACTAAAACGTTTTTAAAAAACATACATCTATGTACATATGTACTTACATACATATCTTTTTACATAGGGAGTTAAGTACATATATATCCCTTATTCTAAGCATCTAATTTTACATATGGATGTTTGTTGGGTGGGTATAAACTTTAAAAATTTAATTCAACAGTTCAGAAGACACTATTTAGATTGCTATTACTATGTAACTTATTAAATTAAATTACTATGTAATTTATTATATTTTTTTTATAAATTTAGGAAGCAGGAACAACATACACATATGATAATATTATCAAAAAGCCAGAATCATTACAACTAAATCATCTTATTTATGCACTGAATACAAAATATAATTATATTTAAAAGGTTACTGAACTCAAAAATTAATTTATAATTTATGTGCAATATATTAAATTAATTTTATAAATAAAAAATATTGCATACAAAGCAACAAATAATAAATAAACAATAACATTATGTGTAAGGAGTACAATGACTTTTAATAGGCAGAAAGAAGACAATTATTTGCTGTCTGGCTGGCAGATAGTCTGTCTCTACATCTGTCTGCATAGCCTAAAGCTACACTGACCTACCCCTTTTAATAATATTTAATGCTGCCGAAAATTAAAAACAAAATTATAAAGGACAGCACAAGAGAGTAGGGAGCGAACATGCAAAAACTCAAATACTCATTCTTTAACCACAAAAACAACAAACAAACAAAAACGTAGTAAAACTGCTGCTGCTGTGAGCGCTGCAGCTATCACAATAACAACACAGCACAAACTTCCCAGCAATTTGAAAATTCTGCATGAAAAATAAACAAAACAATTTCTTTGTGTCAAATGTAAACTTTTTAAAGAAAACACAAACCAACAACAACGTAAAATACAATAAAAGAATTGACAGCAATAACAAACAAATAAACAATGCTACAACAAGAGCAAATGAATACTGAATATTGTATACGAAACAACATCAGCAGAACAGCAACAAAAATCATGCGCGTTTACAGAAGCTCAAAAACAGAGTACAATATTATACAAAACAAGAATAATAATAAACACAGTGGGGTATTTGAACTTTAGCAAGGCCGACAAAACAAGTAAAAAAACATCAACATTTTACGTTCTAATTAAAACAAAATGATAAGTTTTTCCCAAAATATATCGCACCAAATCGTTCATGTAAACGGAGATATAACAGAAATATATATATATATATATATATATATATATATATATATATATATATATATATATATTTGTAAGTATGCAGGTGTAAAATAAGAGAAGACAAATATTTAAGTTTATCAGCATATTAATTTCTCAACGAAGCCTTCATAAAAGTTCGATAGAAATTTTACATACACATCCATACATACATATATATGCATCAATATCATACACATCTCAAACATATTTTGAGCAACATGAGTACATACAAACTAATGCTTACATATTAATCACATTAAAAACTAATAAGTTGAGTGCAGTGGGGGAAACTGTGTCAAGACCGCCACACTTCCAAACGAATCGATTGATATTCTTTTAAAATAAAATCGTCTAGGGCTATCTAATTCCTACCTCAAACGAACAATCGCCATCCATAGTGGAAAGCGGTTTGAAAGTAGCAAACTGGATTAAATAAATCGGAAAAACATAATTTATAAGAGTCAAATACAATTGGGAATGGTACTACAATCATGAATATGACGAATAATAATTTGGAATAATTTGGTATGTTTAAATTCCATTAATAACTAACTATATGTCTGTACATTAAATCACACTTTTACAGCATAAAAATATTAAAACATTACTAAATCGCAAAAACTAAATATATACAACTGAAAAATTTTACTCGTTTAACTGACGTAAATGACAGCCACTAAACGTTTTTCCGTATACCGCCGCAAAAAAAAAAATTATTCCGCTCATATCAAAGCCGCAGCCGTTTTAGATTATACATACAAATTTATTTAGATATGAAATAGTATGCTAAGCTATGACGGGTTGTTTACACTGGTCATATACATATGTATTTTGTGCTATTATTTTATGACTTTATGACATCAGCGTGAAACGCCCAATTATTTCAGAAAAATATCAATTTTTCCGAATTTTTATCGTTCATGATGTCTCACAAACGGATTTTACTATTTTGACCCAGTTTGTGATAATCGACGAAAGTATATGTGTATACAATATGTTATATACATAAGATAACAGATATTCAATTTTCATAAGAACGGATTGATAAATTACAAGATGTGCTGCGCTTAAGAAAACGCAATGAATCATAATATTCATACCTCTCATTTAATAAAACAACGTCATAACTCATTAAATCCCATTTTTGCAGATTTAATCTTCATATTATGTAAACATTTTCTTACCAATATCTTGCTCACTCAACTGTCGAGAGAATAATAACATTTTCTTTTTCCATTAAGTTGTGTGTAAATTGAAAACTCGGCGATCAAACTCAATCATACTAAGCTTTAGGACTTGTTTATCACGAGAAAATTAATGGCATAAGTGGCTCCCACATATTTATGTTCGATTAGAGGGTCATCAAAGGCAAAAAGAAGCCATGGTCAAACCTTGTACTTTAAATGGATGCGCTATATAAGAAAACAAGTTACTGGACTTTGAGGAGCGACAAGAAACTATTGTTTTTCAGTACAACGTGTATGTAAAGTAGGTTTAAAAAATTTTAACAATATGTGTAAAAGCATACTGTCCTCTCCACTTTAAATTTATTTTCTCTTTTAGGGGTCAGTGTAACGGAAAATATTGTATTGAGAAATATACTTATTGTTGCAGTTATTGTACTAAATAAAAAAAATAAAATGAGTGCAAAGAACTGTAAATATAATTTCGTTATATTTAATGAATGATGAATATCGTCAGCCCTTCCGTTGTGTTTACAACAGTCTTCGACATCATTTTATTTACGACCACTGTTTTAATCGTTGTTTTTTATTAGTTCGAACGTGAAATAATAAACGTACGTTCAACCAAAAGTCCAAGCAACCGACCGAAAAAGCCAACCATTTCATTTCATTACTTGACTCTAAACGGCAAAAAAGTATATTAAATTCTTATGAAGCAGTTAGTTTTTTTTTTTACTTATTATTAGCAATTTTATTTATACACATTTTATTTGTAATATAAATGAATCTCAAATATGTACCAGCATACACACTTAGTTATGTATACATATACTATATAACATACACATACATATGTACATAATTGTACCTATACAGGGAAAACAAAATAAGAAAAGCCATGGCCAAAAATTACGTTAATAAACTCTCTTCTAGGGAAGAACAAACAATTTTATGTGTTTATAAGTAAATATATATATTTTTTTTTGTAAATGCCTTCCTTTCCTTGACCAATATATTTCTCAAATTAATAAACAGATGCGGTAAAAAGAGCTTATACACTTTAAAGTCCATCTCTGAGAAATATGAAGTCTATTGCTGCCATCTTCCAACAGGGACTTTCGACGTTTTTTCAACGTTTTGGTAATGTGAACTGGCCAATTTATCCTGCTTTTTGACACCGTTCGACATTTTCTTGTGGTGTTTACTTAACGAAAATAGTTTCTATTCATTTTATAATTCTAAGGCGTTGTTCTTACTGTCTGAAAATTGTTTATTTTTATTATTTTTTTACACATACATACAAATCCATTTATACACATTCACATTCATACTTCTCACTTTCTAATATTTTAACAAAAATCGATACAAGCTTTCGTAAAGGATCCTCTTTGTTTTTGTAGACACAATTCAAAATATGTTACCAAGGGTATATAATATAAATAAATTAGGAAATATACAAAAAGAAAACAGGAGCAACAAAAACCAAAATTAAATCAAGTGCGTATTCACGGGCCGTAAGTAATACATATACATACATACATATATACATACATATATAATGTATACACATGGATACAAAAGTTTGTATGGCTGTATGTGTATTAAAATCATGTTGGACAAAACATCTATGAACGTTCATACGTAACAGAAAAACAGAAGGCGCTATTTTGTATTTGCTTTTTTGATTAGACTTGGAGACGCTTCTTATAAACTTTTTTAAATACATATGTACATACATACATGCATACACATAAATATGCACATTCGCACACATTCTAAAATTCGTTTTTGTTTAGATGTACATAAATATGCGACTGACAAGCAATTTAGTTTTTGGTAGAGTGCCCCAATCTAAAAAATCGATGATTTTTGGACCACAACCAACACAAACACGTCTTTTTTTAATTCGTTGGACTGTGAGCAACTTACTTGAGTTTGAACATATTCTTTTAAACACTTTCCGAAAATGCAATTTATCAGTTGTCACACGTCAGATACATTTATGATTTGGTTCTTTTAAATTTCATATTATTTTGGTGGAGTAAATGACTTCAGAACTAAAAACGAGGGGATAGTGTTAATAGAACAGATGAAGACGGATTTGTTGTATTCTCCTCTTGAGTATATAACGATGCCAATCGCTGACAGTGTTTTTAATACCAAAGTTAGAAAAATAAGCAGCACCCTTCACCGCAAGCGTTAAAGTAGCAACGCCTAAACAACAACTCTCGGAAGAGTACTATGATAAAGCTGGGTCTTCTAGGATAAAACGTCAAAGCTTGTCCAGTCGACTGAGTAATTTAGTAAAGTTAGCCAAAGCTAGCCCTGTTAGAGCCTTCAACGACAAGGACACGCCTGAAGATACTATTTTCTATGCAAATTAAGCAACCAAAAGTTGGTGGGTGTGTTTTGGAAAGTCCGTAAGGAAAAACCGGAATCTATGCTGATTAGTACCCGCGAAATGTGAAACGGATGACCGCTCAGCATCACTATTGAAAAATTCCATCGAGGATATGGGTGAAGTATGTAAAAGTTCTAGGTTGGATGTTGTTGATGTGGGGGAAAATACCCAGAAGGCATATAACAATGATTATAGTCATCGATGAATATTCTTTTCCAAATTAACTCCTTGAGACGATGAATGATCTTGGAGGTTCTGATTCTGAATATAGGATCTCTGGGACCAATCCGGTAGACTTCAACCCAGCTGAGGGACATCCCACGTCCTTTTGAAATATAACCAGGGGGCATCAATGGTACTACTGTAATCAATGGTACTGATGTAATCGCATATACCCTGCAGAAATTATTCGAGTACATGATCCGTTTCAAGTAAAATTGAGTAGTTATAGCATGGTCCGATGTAATGCAAACATGTACCATGATGACAAAAAAAAAATATTTGGCAATACTCGCAACACATGATTAAAAAAAAAGAGAAAAATACCGCGGGATAATAGCACAAAATGGTTTCCAAACTAGTTTTCTGTGGTAGGCCATGGAGTAGTGGCATGAAGTAATTTCAAGACTAACCCTGTGTTAATAATGTGAGGAGTAGTCTGGGACTAGTTTTTGGATTACGCTGACGTAATGTTTTTTTGGATTAAATTATCCTCTCCTAGGACATTGTAATATAAAATAGAGCCTGTTTTCCCATATACTTGGATTACTTTTGGACTAGTCCTGGTACCTTGTGGAGTACTCTTTATACACGTGTAAGGAGTAGTCTGGATTTCTGCAGGGTATGTACATACATATACATACAAATATACAACTATCTGCATACACACATACGAACATACATACATACATTCCGACTGTTTATTAAATCATTACTTTTCTATTATAATTACAAATTACGTGTTGTAAAATTTTAATTAACATTTCTTTTCATTTTGAGATTTCAATGCACATAAATTAATAAAGTTATTCTTCTTTTTTTGCAAACAATTAAAATAAAATCATAAATTTAATTTATAACAAAAGTTTCTTCTTTGCGATTTTATTTTCTTTTATGGAGATTTGTGTGTTAATTTTTTTTATTTGCTACAGTTGTTTGTTTTGGTTTCATTATTTATTCAAGTATCACTTGCGTTTTGTGTTATCAGTGTGACCAGAATTAAATTAAAAATTGCACATACATATGTATAATTTTTTACGTAAATTTTCATATATTCATAATTTGATTACATTTCATTTTTGTTTTTGTAATACGTTAATTTTCCAAACTTACTGGCAGTTATGTATAAAGTATTTTGTATACTTAGAGTCCCTAGAGTAACATTCAATAACAAGGGAAGTGTTTGAGGACGTTTTCTGATAGTGGATAAAATTATTTTTATTCCAATAATTAATAGATTTGTTTGATTTTTGAGGTTAGTCTATATTAATATTTTATATTCGATATTTCATTAACTATCGGTTAGCTTCTTCACGAAATTATTTAGTATTGTCAAAAATGTTCTTTCAATTATATGTATGTATAAATTTTTTAACAACATAAACCATAATATAAATTTATAAATTATAAATTTTAATTATATATAATAATGTAATGAAACCGGTTTGTTTCATATTTGATATTATTAATGCAAACAACAATTATAAACATGTATAAAAAATTGTATCCATATAACTGAAAAGAAAATTTCTGACAATAATAAATAATTTCCTGAAGAAGCTAACCGATGGTTAGTGAAATATCGAATATAAAATATTAATATAAAAACCTCAGAACTCAAACAAATCTATTAGTTATTAAAAAAAGAGGTTAAAAAATTAGACACATTTTCCTATATTGTCCTGGTTGGTTCGCCTTTTAGTCTAATTTTTAATTAATCCTATCTAATACGATAAGCCGTTTCAATAAGTTTAGAGTTTTAAAGTTGTAAAAAGTTGTCAAATAGTGATATATAAAAAGAGCTAGCGCGAAATTTTTGAAAGTTATTTAAACAGATAATTAAAATTAAAAATAATAAGAAAGCCGTGTTTTAATAAAAGTAGAGTTTAAAGGAAGTGAACAACTCTTAGTGAAAGAAGTGCCGACGTAGCACATAACCACCTTGAATAATAGTATCACGTCGCTCTCGAGTCTTTATTATTTCTAAAGTATAATTAAAATATGGGCATACTGTTAATGACAGAAGGCGTGACTTACCACAATAATGGGAAGAATTTTGAGCACATGCATACATATTTATGCATGTAATAAGATTTCTTGTATACAATAATTTTATATAGTCTTCCTCTTATTCTTATTATAATATTTACTGGCATCTTCCTACAATTTGTGTCGCAAACTTTTTATTTAATAACACCAGTAACATAAAAAATTCAATCATTTTCAAGAACGCGTACATTCAGTGTTGTCAGCTGTGGCGGGTTGCCCTCAAAAGCTACCATGAAAATGTGGTATTGGAGATATTTGAAGTAGGTTTTTGTACAAGATTATTTCATACTCTATAAACAGTTTATAATATTTTATATAATACATTTAACGTTTGCCGTATATTTTCAGTCAGGCTGGAATAAATTTTAAAGTCCACTTTGCTTTCGAAATTGATATGTACCGGCATTGCAGCACTTTCCATTTTGAAAAAAATAACAATTTTAATCATCGCACGTTATCGTTCGTCATTCATATTAACGTTCCTATCTTCGATGTCTTTGAAAAAGTACGATCTAATAATACTATCGGTACAAAATGCGCATCGAAACGGTGCATTTTTGGGTTGCATTATCACTTCTTCAACGCTTCCGCCTGCTCTCCATCAAACACAGAAATTTTACTTGTTCAAGTAACATTTTAACAAAAAATGAGAAACTGACCGTAAATGGATAATCTGAAAGCGTTATTCGTTTCCAAGTCTATGAATTCATGATTCAATTATAGACTAAAGTTATCATGTTTAACAGAATCTTGTTGCATAACAGCTGATCTGCCAAAGAAAGTTGCAAAAAAATTTATCTTTTTTTAATTTTTATGATTTTTTCCATATTTTAAACGTATAACATTTTTAATTAATAGAGTTAACTGATTTCAACTGCTACAATCTCAAAGTTTTTACAAACTGTCATATGAATATCTAGCCATGGTAAGTTTTTACACGTTCCGAGATATTGGGAATACTGGGTTATGTTTGCGATATTCGACAAGACATTTGGCTGACGAGCTAAGACAGAATATTAACACACTGCATACATTATAAACGCACAATATTACGTACACTAATATAAAGTTTTTGCATTAATTTTCCTATTATATACCTGTATACATAGGCATCAAGCCATACATACACATTAAAACAAATTAATTTCTACATATAACAATAATTTTCCTCGTTTTCACTGTTGTGTATAAATCATGTTGCTATTATTGTGATATTTTTCTGTTGTTATTGTTGCTTTTTTGTTTTGTATATTAAATAATTTGCGTTTTTGTCGCTGAAACTGTTGCTTTTTATTTTATTCCAATGTCAATAAATGCCGCCATGACCTTTAAAAAATAAAATTAAATAAAAAACTATTTTTGTTATTGCATTAAGTAATAACGAATATATGTACATACAAACATCCATAAATAACTGTGTGTATATACAGTGTTCGAAGATATAATATGGACACACAGACATTGCAATATTTTCCTTGATCGGTATTTACTATTGCATGTATAACACTGGAAGGTATGGAATTTTACTTAAAACACAAAAAATAAATATCTTTCTTTCGTCGTAGAAATAGATGTTTTTGGAAACATTATTGGAAACAATCATAGCTTTAAATTGAAAAAACCTGGGGGCAAATTACAGCATTCCATATCGATCGAAATTTGTATTTAAAGTGTACTAAAGTTTCAATCAATATTGTAATTTGGCCCCTGTTTATAAATATTATTTTGATACTTGGTGGAAGCTCGCCATCGATGGTTTATCGAATTCACCAGATTGGTACAAAGTTTTGGAATTTTAGAATTCCAAGCTTGTTCACATTTTTTGCTTATTTTTGGACTTCAAATAAGCAAGTTTATTCTTAATGGCTCGGCAGCGGCGTTTGATAGGGTTTACATATATACAGTGGTTTGAGAAGACCAAATCTTTACAAGTATTTGGTTATCCTGCATAAATTCCCACCTCAAAGGCATGTTGGTCTGCAGATTTTTTCTTCAAATCAAAAATTACCGTTGCAAATATGGTCCTAAGCAAACTGTGCAAAGCGTGATGTAATAGTTAATCACCGTACTTCAATCGCATAGAGGTCATAAGTCAAACAAATAAATGGGAAGTTCAGGAAGAATGGTATTTCATTTCCGATAGCTGGAAGAAATTAAAATGAAAGTAGTATATATACTACGAAGTATTGAAAACATTCGAATTTATATGAATATATGTATATCCTCTCCCTATTATTTTTTCGATATATATTTTTGTATTAAACTAATTTGTTCAACAATTACAAATATCGTACGTTGCCCTATTATTGCGTCCTACACTGTATATTTATATACACGTATAATGTGCACAAAAATGAGCATCTTAGCTTGCAAGCATTATATACAAGGAAAAGTTAAAAATACATATGTATGTATGCATAAATAAAATTTAAGTGAATACATATACGAAGTGTGTTCAAAATATAAGATGAATTATCTTTTTTCTCTCTTATATTTTAACCCGTTCAAAGTAGTCATCACCAATATCCCAAGCAGTTCTATAGGCAACACAGATGCTCAGCTGTTTCCATGTCAGATGTTACTACTAAACATGCTCAGTTTGGTCTGTAATTTGAACATGAATCGACTTCCAACGAGCAACGCTCAAAATTCATGCTCGATTAAAAACAAGCAAAATTGCCGTATTTATTGACTTTCATTACTGGCGTAATATTGATTGAAACGCTAGTTTATTCCACTACTTCAATGTTATGTAGTAAAATAATTCTCCTATTTTTTTGCAAACCCTAAAAAACTAAACAATTTCATAAAATTTTTGGATACAAAATCTACGTTAGTTTGTGGCTTATTTACAGATCTTGCCCTCCGAATTACATGTTGTGTTCTCCTCTAAAGCAAAAATAAAGTAAAAATAGGTTAAAAAGGAAGAGTGCAAAACCTCGGGAGAAAAAATACAGTCTATTAGGGAATTTAATATACATATACACAGAGAATTCGTTCGCGATTGTAAATTTAGGGAAAGGGTAGAATTTTTAAAGGGGTTTTCGATTATATCATCGATTTCTTTCGATGTAATGAAATAAATCTATTTGCTTGCATTGCATGCATTATGTATGTATTTAGTTGTTACGCTTTTTTGGTCAAATGTGACCGAACCTTAACAATTGTATCAGCAAATCCTATTGCACATTATAATACACGTCATATTTTACTTTTGTAAATCAATTGCGTTTGTAAATTTTATTTGATTTTAATATATGTAGATTTAAGTTTGTACTTTGATATTAATTTTTTACTTTTATATTTGTAGCAATTCTTATTTAAGTAACATTTTTTAATACCGACTTCTGGCACATGCCGAGCTTATGAGCATTTACTTTACTTAAAATTAGAAAAAGAAGAGATAACTTAAGAATAAAACATGACCTTATTCTAATAACAAGCACTGTATTAACATGTATTATACATATATGCATACATACTAATCTAAAATCGTGTACAGAATGCCAAAATGTCTTATCTGAAAAATTGTATCATATAACACTTTAATAAACCCCAAAATGACGGATTTTTGTTTATTATTGCCTCCCCATATAAAGAATAACGAATTTTGTGTGTGTGTGTGCTAAACACCGCATGCAATTCTTATCATATACAGAATAATTTTTAGTTCGCTATTCTTAAGATTAATAATGTGTGTCTTTTGATTGTGGTGATATACAAAAACGAACATATTTGTTTACAAATAAAATTTGTTTCATATTATCGAAAAACTTCTCTGCAAAGTATTCGTTTGTGCATTTAATAGCGTTACGTAAATATTCTTTGTTCTTCGCAATAAGATCGTTTTTCAGGTTTTATTAAACCATATTTCGAACGAAACCCAAAGTTGGTATAAATATTAAATGAATAATAAAATAATAATAGATAAAGTTGGAAAGATGGTGTGCTGCAGATTTTTAATAGATCAAATCATTTAAATTTGTTTTGATAAAACAAATTGTACAGATGCACACACATACTTAATAACAATATGTATGTATATATACATATATATATATATATATATATATATATATATATATATATTTATATATTTATATATTTATATATATATTATATATATATATATATATATATATATATATTTATTTATTCTTTCGAATAAACAGTGTCATTATGTACATAGATACATACATATGTATATAATTAATGTGTTTAAATTATCATGTTCAAGTGTTACTTTTTATCTGACAATAATGAAACATAAATTATAAAAAGTGTGCCTTGTTTTAAGAACTAACATTTTGTAAATAAATAAAAATAAAATTTATATTAGGCAAATATATTTTTAGATAGATTTATAGAGTGTACATATGTTAAAGTATAAAAAACCTACATGCATATACATACATACATATATTTACGTGTGTTGTATGTAAGCAAACAATTTTAAGTACTTATATCATTGCCGGCCCTCGTGGTTTTTATTTTGTGTAAGAGAAATGCTAATATTTTTTAAGGACAGCATACTATTTGCATTCAGGATTATTCCAGTCCTTAATTATCTAATTTCAAATTTATTTTGATTCGTTATTGGTCGAAAGATATTTTTGACTCATAATATAAGCCGTATGGTTTTGAATAACCATATAGGCCGTGTAGTATTGCCATAATAAAAAGACAGTATGTACTCCCATTTATTGTCATAATTCTATCATATAACTAGATTGACCACTTGACAAAATTAACTGCCTATTCACCGATGTCTCAAGCTATAGTTATACCGAATTGACAACATTTAAAACAAAACAACTTTCGAAAATTGTTTTACTATTTATATGTTAACTTAAGGTGCCTTTACCTTTTCAAGTATTTGTAGAACCAAAGGATTATGAAATTCTATTCGAGTTTAACAAAAGAGAACAAAAGTCTGTTGTAAGTATTTTTAATGTATACACCGATGGTACATATTAAATATATGCACATGCGCATTGGTAATTTTGCGGTCAAATAAAGTATGATTTTTAAGAGCTTTCATGGTTAAACTATAGACCAAACTGAACATGTTTATCGGTTACATGATACAAAAAAAAACACCTGAGCTGCCAAATACAGTTTTCCCAAATAGAAAGTTGCAAAAAAAAATCATTCTTTATTATGCCTGCATTTATATATGTACATCTGTATGTAAATTTTTTCCATGTCAATATATTTAGTCACGATGATTTTTCATCTTTTCTCTCGCAGTTTACAATTAAAAAATATGAAATTTTATTAATCATGCTCGTGAAAAGGTTTATGAAGACATCTTTAAGCATTTTAATACTGAAATGTTTTTAACCCTCTATGAATAGTGATCTCAAAACAGGCAACTTTTAATGAATGTTATATATATATATATATATATATATATATATATTTAAAGTTTTCCTATAATTATGATGCGCAGTATATGTTTAAAAATCGGCAGATATTTGCATGTTTTTTTTTATAAATTTGTAAAAAGAAATTGTTTATACTTTTTAATTTAAAACGTTTTATTTATTTGTTATTACATATTTTTTCTTTCCTTATTTCTTTGTTTGTTTTTGTCTTATCTCTTTTAAGGCTTGTTCGCACATTTGTATCTATTGTAACAGAATACCCCAAGTAAAGACTTGACAAAACGATTGTAATAAAAGAAATTTAAAAATAAAATTTAACGTTTTAATTACTTTGCACATGAGAAGACTATGATTCCAGAAGAAACGGAATAAAAATTTGATGTGCCAAAATAAATGAGAGCACAAGAGAATGCAATAACGACTACAATAAAGTATTCCGAAAGTGTGATGAACTTTTTGCTGTTTTATAAAAGCAAATGAAATGCATTCAACCTGCTGGGGGGTTATTGTGCGATTCAATTTGAGAAAATAAAAGTATTTGAATTGGTATGCTATTATTATTGCCATTCGAAAGCATTTTTCCTAGCAATCATTTATGAGCAAGTCAAAATACCAACAAGGTCAACATAGTCGTTATATATTATTGTTTATTAAAATTTTGAACCATATGACTCCAAATAAATGCACATTTTTTAATTTGAAAACCGCATTAAAAAGCTGCGTTATTGGCTTCCTGTAAACAAATATATTCTTTTAGTATTTTATATACAATTGAAAACGTGATTTATAAGTATGTAATTATATTAGTATGTATTTGGCCTAATTTTCAAAATAAGCTAGTCTATACCAAAATACTGAACACACCTTTTAAAATATGTAAATATGTATATACATACATATGTACATATGTATGTATGTATATAAAATAAAACAAATACCTCCATACATACATATGCATATATATATATATATATATATATATATATATATATTTATATATACTTATATACGAATACAATAGTTTAGTAGCTTTAAGCATTAAAATGCTCATAAATTTTAGTCTGTTCGTTAAAACACATTTATTTATTATGTATAAATATTAAACTTTTCGCTGTTTACTTTTTTCTATATTAATATTTTCTAATTTCATTGTGTGTTAATCATTTGTTTTATTTCAAGTCATTTAAATTGTGTATTGCGCTTTTTTTGGATTTTTTATTTCACTTCTGCTTCATCTTCTGTTAAATATAATTTTTTATGAGTTCAAGGTTATAATCAACGGCAGCAACAGCAACAAAAATAAAAAAGCAAAAATACAGCGGAGCTTTATGAAATGGCTGGCTGACAAGTCTTATTTTACCAATAAACAAATATATACATTGATGTACAGAAATTTACCTACATCAGTTAAAAAGCAGTAATAGGTATATCAATGTTTTAAAATGTTTAACGACGTCGACAAGACATGTTTGAACACAACTAATTAATTTTTTGAAATTGAAAATTTTGTTCCCAAAAGGAGCGCTATTACAATAATAATAATGCGTAATTTCTTACAGGACATGCATGTCTATATGCCTACATATCTTTGGTACTTATATATGCGGCCAACATCATACACATAATTAACACGTTATAGAAAGTGATTTATATTTTGAAATGTACAATTGGCGTTGCTGGCATACCTTCATTTAGGAACAGAAGAGATAATTTAAATGAAAAACTTCACCAAATATCCTGTTATTTGTTTACTGTCTTTTTAAATAAAACTAAAATAAATTATTAAGCTTTTGATCTCAGCAGTCAATGGCTCTGAAAAAGCAGAGACAATAAACAAAAGTGATGTAACTTAAAATCGAAAAGTTCGAATAATATTAAAATTAAAAGCAAATAAAGACATTCAAAAAATAGTAGTCAGAGCGCACCTACAATCACTACTCGCGATTTATATTTACAAATTCAAATATTAAATTCCAACTGTCGGACAAACCAAAAAGTCAAATGCAATTTTTTGGATTACCGTTTTTGAGTACAAAAGCACAATTAATAAAAATACTTTTAATTTTCTAATGAAATTTTTAGTTTTGCTTTTGAACAAAGCAAACTTTAATAGAATCGAATGTAAAACAAAATATTGTTATTTTTCGAATTGCAGTTTATTTAAATAATATTATTAAAGTTAGGGGAACTATCCCTTCTATCCACTCCACGTATGCGAGTCTGGTCTTACGCATATTAAATACATAGTTGGGCATGTTTAGAACGATATGGAAAACTATAATCTTGTTCAAAAATTTATTTGAGTTACGTCCGCAATTTTTGTCACCACTGTATAGTATGTACATGCAAAATAAATGAAATAGAATAACTAGGCTGGCTTGGCTGAGTTGTATTTTAGAGATATTTTTATGTTTTCAAGTTTGTTTTATATATTTTATTCTATATACATATGTAGTTACATATATTTTCTTTCCATATTGTCTATGTACATACACAACAAGTATTACATTGTTATTTTTATTACTCTTTCAGATAATTGCAAGTTTTTAGTGCTTGCTCACTTTTACACGTTGTGTTGGTTAATCAATCCATATTTATTTTATGGTGTGAGTAGATATGTACGTATGTGTGTGTCTTTTGATTGTTTTTATTTCTTTTGAATTTAAGACACAAAAAACTTTCACTTTGTTTTTCTTCTTTTTATGCATTTTAACTTTGTTTTATTTTTTGTTTTGTTGATTATAAATTATGTATGTATAGAAAAACGTTGTCGCTATTTTTATATATAAATATACATCGAAAAAAATTTTCAGTTAGCATACCCAGCGGGAGATTTTTGTCAATTATTAATAACGTGCTCTTCCATTGATTTGTTAAAATCCTTCTATCAAACATATTGTGTCATACAAAAATTATACAAAAGAGAAGCAAATAACATTAAGAACAATTACAAATAGTTGCTTTATGCTGACTTCGAAACATATGATGGATTTCAGTTCACTTTGACATTTTATAAACCGATCTGCATAAGACTTTTCATAACCTCACATTGCAATTTGATGAGAATAACATTAGATTAAATTTCAAATACTTTACTGGTCAAAATTATAACAAATAGTGTTATATAGAATTATTGCATAATTGCATGAATATCTCAAAACGACGAATTTATATCGTAACGTATGAACAAAATCGCAAACAACTTGCATTCAAAAAGAATTTGCCCGCGCATTTCTCCAAACAATTAATAAAATGTATCCTTGTACCTTTCCAATGACTTACTAACTAAAATATTACATATTACAAGACGCGGCACATTTTATGTAAATTTATTGGGCGCTAAAATATTTTCAATTACGTCGGTGCAGTTTTCGTAGATCAGTTCACAGTCCCTGTAATAAAAAGTTCCTATCTTGTGATAAGTCCTCTTTCCTTTAGTTGTTTATTGTTTATCGAATATTGTTTATTTTAATCTGCAAATGTATTTAATGTCTTATATAGAGTTCGATTTGAAAAATTCTATTTCAAACTCCTATTTGTTAGTACAAATGAAAGTGACGAGATCCTAATATTTTTGCAGATAAAATTGAATTAAAAAAAGCTCGAAATTGCTGAATGAAATTAAAATGTTAAAAAATTACAATACTTCTTTTTTAAGCAAATAATTACTTTAAGTGTGCCCAGTTTTACCATTTTTACTTATAATTTCCATTTTTTATATTTATTATATATAGACAATTTTAAAAACAAGTTTACACAAGCCTTCGCTGACATTAACTTTGGACTAAAAGTAAAATAATTGACAATTGGTTTCAGTGTCGAAAATATTTCAAACTACATTTTTTAAAAACAAGACACTTCCATAAGGATATTTTACAAATTACCTGGTCCAAAATTCTGATAAGAACATTTTATTACGAGGGTTACTATATACATAGATATTTCAATTTGAATAAGTAATTGTTGATCATATTATATTTGATTATTTCTTATGTAATCATATACCAAAGTTCCTGCCTTCGTCTTTGAAAAGCAGTTCATTTTTCGTGATGCATTCGGAGTTCAATCAAGGCTTTAGGCATAAAAAATTAGCTTCATCACTAAAACCATTTTCTGCACGATGCACATTCTTAATCGAGCAATTGTTGTTCGTTGGTATATCGAATTATATACCAAACTAAACATGTTTAACAGTAACATGTTACACGAAAACAGTTGAGCGACAAAAAACAGTATTTAAACATTTTAAAATTTCTTCTGCTCTGCGAATTAATTATAATTCGCCATTGTACATAATTGCATCCCTCGTATAAATAAAATCATATTCCTAATTGCAATACAATACAAGTAGAAAGAAATGAAACAAAGAATTATCATTATAGAAATAATTTGTTAGGTACTATTTTATGCTGGCTGTCTGGGTGGTTGCTCCCTCGCAAGCGGGATTTTTCCAAAACCACAATTTTAGAAACTGGCAAATAAAATGTGTAACGAACAATAGCCGCAAATTGTTGTAATCGTATTTTTATGTACTTAAAATGGCAACAGTGTGAGTGAATATAAAAGTCATGCATAAATACAAAAACTGTGTTTTCTATGTCACATGCACATCCATACACACATACATCTGTATGTTTGTATGAACAAGTAATTTATGACCCAAATATAAGTTTTTATTTTCTTCTTTTATTTTTTTAACTATTTTTGTAATAATTATCGGATCTCTACATATAAATTTAGTAAAAACGATAAATAAAATGAATATACTTATGTATATAGTCCCACACATGCATAAGTACACAAATAACACCGGAACACACGTACACACATTTTATATTTTATTATATTCCCACAAACTTACACTCTCTTTTGAAAGCGATTAAACAAAATAAATAAAATGAGGTCAGGGCAAACACATTAAGGCCAAAATGCAAAAACTGAATTATTATTTCAATGTTTTTTTTTTTATAAAAAAAAGGAGTAGGAGTTGTATAAATAGCAAACGTTTTATAATTTTAAATTCTATGTAAATGCGAATATTTATATATTTACATTCACAAGAACATATTTTTATTTATAATTTCATAACTTTTTCCTTTTTTCTTTGACTCTTACTTGAATTTTTGTTTGACTCATAACTGACACTTGTAATTAAATTAAATAAGGAATATTAACAGATTTATCGAAATAAATATCCAAGACTCGACTAAATTTTTGGCAGGCGGCAATTGGAAACTCATTTAGTGGTTGAACTACTTTCATATTTTTTGATTTAATGAATTCCTGCTACAATAATATATTCCATGTCTTGATTATTTTTTCTCCGGCGTTTTTATACTTCTCCTTTAATTTTCCGCTTTATTTTTTTTTTTTTTTTGGGAATAAAAGAAAATTTTAAGGAATTCTTCCATTTGATTCGAATGTTAGTTTACAAATATTATTTTAAGGTCAATTTCCATAATAAAACTGACATACATTTTATAATCTTTATGTTGTATTTCTTTTGTTATCTTAGGTTTCCAAAATATCAAAATTCTTTCACTTCATATACAGTTAAGCAGCGTTGCAGTTAAACTATCAGTACAATACTAAATATTAAGAGTTTCACTAAATGTTATAAGCTGTTTTTACTTTTCTCAAAAATATTATGCATACATACATTTTAAAACAAAAATGTGCGGTATTTATTTTCTTCTTTCTGTTTTTACAATCATTGGGAACTGATCGATGGGAACACAAATTTCATGGAAACGAAAATTTCTATTCACGAATTATGTGATTAATAGTACATAACGTTTTTTCTTTAAGTTTACCATGATTTCTAATAGTAGTTTGCTTAAATGCCGAACATGTTAAGGGTGAATAGAATTTTCAAATATTCACATATTAAAAATCTGTTATTTTACAATTTCATATACTTAATATATAAACTTACTTGTGATTTGTTAGTTTTAACGTAATTTTAGCTTATATGAACTCGATTGTGAGGTTATTTTATAAGTAATAACACTAAAATACATAAAAATGTACAAACGTACACATGCATGTATGTATAACTATATTTATTTATATAGCAAAGTAATAGAGTAAGTTGAAATCTATAAGTTCTTTTAATATAATCATTTAAGAATTTAAAGGTGTGTATAAAAAATGCTTAAATATTTTACTATATTATGTATAAAATTATTTTATTTTGGACATGAAAAAAGAAATTAAAATCCGATCATTTAATAACAAGTTTTACTAGTAGTTTAATATTCAATTTTATTTAAATGTTAATGTTATTACGCAGAATTTAACATACATACATGTATGTGTATTAACTGATTACTCAAATACCTATTTGGTCAGCTTTACGTTTAACATTATCTTATCAAACAAAAGCATGAAATTCTCTTTGTAATATTTTATATATATATATATATATATATATATATATATTTATATATATATATATATATATATATATATATATATTTATATATATATATATATATATATATATATATATATATATATTATATATATATATATATATATATATATATATATATGTATGTTGGTCAAGCCTCGTTGATATAAGTTTGAGTGTTGCATTAATTTTTAGTGCAATTTTCCTTGAATATCGAATTCACACACAAACACACAAGCTTAAAATTCAAAAACGCTAAATATACCAAAGAATTCAGTTGTTAAGACTTGCTGCACGATCACACTCATCAACTATTTGCCTAAAAACCACTATATACTAAAGAAAACTATTTTGATGCCGATACATGTTTATTAAATAAAGCAGGTTTACACATATGTAGACAGTGATATAGAATCCGATATTATTTAAATCTGTTTAATTCATTAAACACTTGTCTTAATTAAAAGGTTTTCATTAGTATTTGATAGTTACGCTTCTGTGGCAGTTATTTCATAAGTGTGAACGTTCCTTAACGTACAGATTTCTTTACTTAAATACATATAAGCAAAAATTTCAAGTTCTTAATTATCTTATTAATTTGTTCAAAAATATGTTAGGAAATTCATTAAGTTATAAACTGTATTTCGTTCAGAAAAGTTTCAGTATAAAATAGGTAGAAAATTAGAAATTTTTCGAGTTGACACTTCTAAGTTATCATTTTGGTTTTGTTTTGAGTTTCCGGAAACTAACAGAATTGCAAATATATAATATTCAAGAAACGTAGAAGCCGAAACAACACAAAATACTCCTAATGTTTGTGAAATTATGTTTTTTTTTATTTGCATAAGCATATTAACAAACTTGAATACATATAAATGTTTATACAATTACAATGTAGTAAGCAGGATAAATTATTAGAATACAATTACTTTATTTAAAATATCTGTAAATAGAAATATAAACTTCCACTCCTACCGTGGTAAAAATAAACAACTTATATCATATCGAGGTGCCAAGATATTTTGAAATATATATGTATGTACTTAAAAAAAAGAAATCCAGCACTTTTCAGTTTTATCATGTTTACGCATTTAAAATTCTCAACATATACATATATAATAGAAATCAGTTTCAAGATCAGAAGATATCAAAAATAACTATAGTATTCTACATCACTTGCTTTTTACCTAGTAAATAGTGCAGAGCAGATATTGCGTACAATTTAGAATACCTAGTATATTGAGTTCTTAGGAATGGGATTTCTTAATTGAACAGATTTATATTTATTACAGCACAATATGTGTATGTATGTAGGTATTTGTGTTGTTACGTGTCATGTTTTGTGTTTCCAATATTATAATATATTTTCTTCTGGATGGCACTGGAGCAACTATGCATGAATTTTTATATGTACGTAAATAGGTATGAATATACATATGTAGATAAATATCTACTATAAGTAAAGCTTTTTATCAAACTTCTAATTAGAGTTTATCTTTATAACTGCATTCTTAAAATTTGTATTATTCATTTAAAATTATTTAAAATGTCTTTCAATATACATATAAATGTATGTATATGAAAAATAAGGTAATTGATTGATTGATATTTAGGAAAATATAATATGTACAACTACCTATCTAAGTATAATAAAACAAAATGACAAAAAACAATAAAAAAACGTGTGTCAATGTAGGCAAACAATTAACATTTATAGAAAGCTATACAATAACAATTCATGAAATAAAAAAACAATGTCATTTAAAACGTCGACTGCGGCAGAAGTCGAGAAAGAGAAGAGAGAGAAACTGTAAACAGGCATAAGTGTAAAACAAACAAAAGAGGTACATATATTACTAAAGATAATAGTAACAACTTCCCTAATATGTGTGTAAATTTGTGAGTGATAATTTTAATTTATAAATAACTAATTACTTACCTTTTCGCCAAAAAACCTTGAGAATATATAATTGGTAAATCCTTTAGTGGAGCATAAGGACCAAAACCTTAGCAACTGATTTCGCAATGAAGTTCATACAGTTGAGAAAAGGTGTATGTGTGTACGTGAATTTGGAATTAACCATATGAGTAAAACTAATAGTAAAGTACTAACAATAACAAGAAATTTGTTAAAAACACACACTCATACACATGTTATTGTTGTTTCACGTGAACATTAGCCTAAGTTTCGAAAGAAGTTTCACCACTTTCTTTTGCTACTTTTTTTATGTTTTTAGCGGGGATTTTTATTAGTTTTGTTTTTTCTATACTATTATTATATTGTTGTAGTTATTATATATGTAGAAGGCGAAGAAGAAAAAACATGGGTAATTTATATGGATGAGTGTTTTTTACTCAACTTGTTTTTACGGGTATTGTATCGTTTGCTGAAGTTTGTTGGTTGGCTGGCTGGTTAGTCAATGTGTTTGCTGTAAATACAAAAACAACAACTAACGATGATATATAGTATATGAAACAAAAAGGAAACCAGTATTTTCTTCTTTCACTTGAGTTTTTTAACTGACTGCTTTAGTTGTTTATTTCTTTTTTCTTTATACATTCATATAATGTGTGAGAAACTTTATTCCGTTTTTTCTAATTTTTTTTGTTGCTATTTATGGGTTTTCACTTTAAAAAATTCATGTTATATGCACTTAATTAACAAAAATTTTTCATTATCTAATATTCTAATTAAATACAAAGTTTTTTATAGAAGTTTTTAAGTAATTATGCTTAATAAGATTAATTAAAAATTTCAAGAGATTTTTAAAAGACATATTGCGATTCGCGAATTTCCTGTCATATACGATTTTTGACTATTTTATTTGCTTATTACACTACATTTTGCTAGCAAATATTTGCATGATTAAGCGAAAATTTTAATTCCGTCTATGAAAAAGAAATTTTCACCGAAAAGCACATCTTATGAAGACAAAAAGAAGAAGCAGACTAAATATTTTGACGTCTCGGCCCGTTGAATTTTTTTTTCGAATAGCTGTATTTGTTGTTGTTGATTGGTTGCTTCTTCTTTTTTTATTATAAAAGGAGACAACGTAAACGAAAAAGTTAAAATGACGTTAACGTACATACAAGCAGAGAACAAAGAAAGAAATTTTTCCTGATTTTAATTTGAAAATTAAGCACTTTTATTTCTGATTGAATCACTTTCTTTTCTTACGTTATACACATTTTATTTCCTATATTTTTTATTATATATATTTAATTATTTATTATTACAACATACTTTTTCGCGACATTGAGCGGTGTTGTTGTTGGTTGGTATGTGTGCATGTAAATATATACACAATATTCTTAAAACGATTTTTTCACTCTTTTAGTATTTTTTATTTTGCCTTCCTCACTCTTTATTTTATTTTATATATTTTTATAACTTTGCTGTTTGTTTCTCTGCTTCTGCTGTATTATTTAGTTGGTTTTTGTAATTTCTTGTTCTCCTTGTGTTTTTAATATGTTGATTTTTTTTTTACTTGGCCTACTTAATCAGAAAATTTCCACTTTTCTTATTGCAAATCACAACTATTTTTCGCATTATTGTTATCATTAATATTTAAACTATTATATTTTATAAAAACTATTATTATTTTATAAAAATCATCACTTTGTATATTGAATATTGTAAATTAAAAATGTATTCTTCGTTTTTGTCTCAAAATATAATCTTTTCTACATTTTTTCACACAAACACACAAAAAGTAACGAGACGACGTCTCAACGACGTGTAGAAAATGAATGAAAAAAATTTCATAGGTGCTTAAGAAGAGTTACCGTTCTCCTACCTACTACTTTTTTCAACAACAGCCGGGGCTGTTTGAAGCAATGTGTGTTTGGTGGTTCCTTGAAAATAATTTACCACATGTAATTGTGTTCCATATGCTGAATACGTTTTTATTGCATTATGACTTTTTGTAGCACTCAAAAGAGAGTTTTGTTCCCAAACAATTTGGCTAAGTACATGCAGTTTCATGCAACTATGGTAATCTTACTAAAGCAGAGTTGTATTTGTCTGCTATCAACAACAACACAGTTGATTCACATATGCAACAATAGTCGCATGGTACAATGATATACAAGGTAACCAATATCATTCAGATATCAACTTTAACTGACACTACAGGCCACGTTATTGTTGTATACGGGGTCTGAAGTATCAACAAGGAAAGCAATAATAGTAGCATGCACTGTGATATAATACGCAAGGTGGCATCGCAGCATAAGTTCTTCTGTGTACAACATATCGTTGTTTGCAATTGCGGAACATATCAATGTACTTTGAGTATATAATATATATATATATATATATATATATATATATATATGTATATATATATATATATATATTGCAATGTTATACATAAGTGTGGAATTTAGTACGAAAAGTACTATATACTTTTCTGTACAAAATTTCCATCTCTGGAATGAACTCAACAATCCCTATAAAAGCAGCACGGTTGAGGCAAATGAACGTTTTTATTTTCTGTGCTCATAGTTGACCGGGTTCGTAGTCCAAGAAAGCAATAATAAACAATAAAATAAGTAATTCAAACTGATAAAATAATAAAATATATTAATGGTGGAAAAGTGCATTTTATTTGAATTTAATTTTCTTAATTTATATTAAAATATATGTTTTTTTTGTGTATTTAAGCAGAAAAACTAAGTATACAACAAAATGTCTCGGGATAGTGCTACCAATCAATTAAATGATTATAAAAATAAATTAACAGTAAGTAAATATATAATTACGTTGCTATTTTGGCTAAGTGATTTCAAAATTCCATATCATTTTATTCCATACATAATGTTTGAGGCGTTGTTAGATTTAGAATTAGAAGTACATGAAACAGCTTGCAATAAGCAAACATGGAATAATTGGTATATATGAACGTGTGCAAAAAATTATTGCTTAATAGATATTGGTAGATTATTCTATTGAAAGATAAAATCTTCGTAGAATTGTGAAATTTATATATAGCTTTGCACAAATTTTGGTTGCGGGAGATTGGTATTTCAGAATACTAAATTCTACTCTATTGTGCAATCTGTGGTAATTTCATATAATTATTCTAATATAATATTTCTTTAAGTCGTGAAAATAAATAAAATTTTGCTTAATGCACCACAAATGTATTTACATTTTTATCAAACTCATGATAACATTCGTTATCTTGATTTATTTGTTCTACGTTTTTATATAAGCTTTGCAGAAATTAGCATTTATATATAATAATTATTGTTTTTTTATATGTTCTAACCTTGGAGTGAGTATTTCGCACGAAGTAGCGAACTTAGCAGTTACCTTTGAAGAGACCTAATTTTATTCTAACCTAATAAGGGAAATCAAATTTTTAAATTCCTTTGAAGCTTTTTTTTATTTATAAGAATGTTGTATGGGTTAGGGTAGAAAAAGCAAATATCGGATATATGTATATTTTTTAATAAAACAGTGACAGCCAAATAAAAAAGAGGAATTACTGCAATTTGCCATAATGATCCAACATTTTTGAAAAATCTGGCCATATTGCTCTTAAATGTGTAGAGCAGATATTGGACTGTTAAAAATGTATAACTATAAATAATAAAAAATTTACATCTCAAAATATTTTACAAAATTTATTCAATGTATGTATTTATTTTTGTTTCGTATTTATTAAATGTTACAAATACAATTATACCTTAGGAACTAAGACTTTACTGAATAACTTGGAAACTAAGTTATTCAGTAAATTCCTGACAATTCACTTCAAAGGATTAAGTTTTCTATGATTGGGATCGCTAGTCTGTATCTACCTTAAGTTTTTCTTATAATTTTAAATTATGAACTTTACAATGTTGCCGGTTCAAACAATATTAAAAAGCGAAAATAAAGAAAAAGTAGGGCTAGAAAAAACAAATTCTAAATGAAAATGTTATATTGAATTAGAATTAGAAAAATTTGCGTAACACTCACAGTATGTTTTATGAATAAATTAATATAATCGTATTGCAACAGTGCAACTAACCGGTAGTACAATTATCTCGTACGACACATCGCTATATCAATCGGTATTCTATGTCGCGAAGGTTAAGGGCCATTATTACAACTACATGTTATTTAAAGCAGGATTTTGTCTGATGTATAACACGTTTTCCGTTACTTCAATTTTATTTAAACCTAAACTGAACGATAAGTTGAAGGCAGGCTTATCCTACCTTTTATATGTCCTTTATAATTAAACTTTTAACTAATATGAAATTGTAATAATGGCCTTAAAAGTTATATTTCAAAAGTTTGATTAACACCGATTGCATTATATTCTCTAAGAGAACTGTTCGTAAATATAAAAGATCTCAGATGCACATTATTGCAAAAATTTAGATTTTTATTTTGCAAATCAATGCAAACTTTCTGTCAGCTGGAGAAACCTCTGAAAAGAACATTGGAAAGTAGTAATTATTAAAAACTTTTTATCAGCGATAGAAAATAATATAAAAGGACCTTTTGGCACTTACTTGTGTCACGGGCATAAAATGTACAATTTCTGCCAAAAAAATAAAAACCAGAATTTGACAAATATATACGACAAAAAAGGTAATTATTTTGGCAGTAAAAAATTTAAGATAACAATTATATTTTGATCGTATTATAAATTTCATAATTGTTACGGTTCCTAATTGTAATCCTTGCATCTTAAGCTATAAATGTAAATTTGTGATTGCTGTATTTTTTTTATGTATACAATGTTTTTGCAAATTATAAAATCAAATACGAAATATTTTCGTTTACTTCAAAACACCTGTTGAATTAATTATTTTTCATACTTAACTTCCCCTTGAGTATTAATGCTATTACAAAATTTCAACAACAAATTAGAATGTGTAAACAAATCTATTTAGCATTTATATGCTGAAATTATACAAATAAACTTTAGATTTGTTATGTAATTTATTTCATTTAATTGTTAAATACTAAACATTAGCTTGGAAATCTTATTCTCTTTTCATTAAACATTTGCATGGTTTTAAACCATAAAGCAGTACTTAAAGCCACTACAAGATATTAACTTTAATGAAGTTTTACTTAAACCAATATTAGTTTTAAATCAAATGTATATATATGTGGATCAATAGTGAAATCGTTTGAAAGTTAAAGTCATATTGAAGATTTTCGTTCTAAGCTAAAGGATTTGAGCTTGAATTCTAGACATTTTCAACAAAAGAATTTAGTTTACATGCTTGCAATCCCTGTTCTAGTTTTTTAAATATAATTTGACAATCGCTTCCATCATTGTAAAACTACGAGTGATTCACTTATCGACGGACATTAATAGTATGTTATGACGAAAGTATATATATATATATATATATATATATATATATGAATTTATTGTTACTTCTACTTATCAAGATAAAAATTTTATATGGATTGATTACATCAAAACGATTTTTTAGTTTATACAAAATATTAAAATTTTTTATTAAAGAACAAAGAAACGTTTTAATAATTATTTTCTGGGTTGTATTTTTCGCTCAGAAGTCGAAAGTTATTTTCGGATTTTTATTTACTTCTCAGTTATTTCTTGTTATTTTAGAAAACAAGATAATTTTAAATTGAAAAAATAACGAAAAATTTTATTTGATTTGAAAAATCAGAGTTTATTCGCGGAACATGGCGATAAATTTCATCTTACTTTAGTTAATAAATATTAATGTTAGAAAAATATAACTCAAGAAATAAGTTTTAACACAATAAATGCAAATCAAGGAAAAATTTATTTTCTGTAGCACATCTCTCTTGGTCTGATTTTTTAGTTAAAATTTCAAAAATAATTGTGATATGCGGTCCTTGAGATTTTATAATATTGGCTGATGCTGCTCTTAATCTTAATCCAAAAAAAAAAAAAATGGTCCTAAATATGATATATTGATTTGTATTATTTGGCAATATGACAAGCATAATTTTGTAACATCACAGAATCGTTTAAACAGCTGTTTGACAGACAGAGGTGATATTTTTTCGAAACCCCAACATTTCACAATATCAAAGAGGTTTAAATAAAAAGGGCAATAATTTCAAAGCAAATCTCAGCAGAATTTTTACGAATCATATAATTAAGAGTATTTTATTATTGAGCAAGTTTTAATAATTGAGCGGTTTTTCGTATATTTTATTTCTACAGAAGCTAAAATGAACTTATCCTGTGTTTTAATTTAATTACATAATTGTTGTGGTTGAAATAACACTTTAGATTTAATAAAATTATCATAATATGAATAAGTTAATTAACTTAAGTTACGTTCACACTTGTCAAATATTTGCCCCAAAAAATTGTAACCACTAAGATATGTTTTTATTAAGTAAGGCAGTTTCATTTATACCTAATAGACATTGTCATAAAACTTAGTATTGTAGTATGATAATTCATATAAATAAAAACACAAGGAATTTTAGATGAATTCAACAAATACAAGCTTTATTTAATTTTGGTATTTTTTCAATAATTACCTTGTAAAGGGTTTCAAAAATTGGCAGTAATTTGTTTTACACGAAGTGTTATGATGGCGATCCAAATAGAAAGTAAGTAAAAATATTTACTTTAAATTCTTTTCGAACACAACAACATTTAAGTACGGTTACCGGTTCACTCGTTGAAAACCCAAAGGCTTCCAACAAGGATGACTTAGAATTTATTAAAAGTTTAAAAAAACAGTGAAATCGCGATTTGACGACTACGTACTTAAACAATAAACACCTGGCTGAATTAAAATTTTTTTTAGTAGTCTTTAGTGGTTAAATTTCTTTGGGCAAATATTTGCCAAGTGTGAACGTACCTTTACGGTTATGACTAAAACATATTATGTAATATGTGTTTTTATATTATTAAAAAATAATTTTTACAAGAGGGTCAATCACTATCTGTTCATATGCGCCAAAGATTTCATACACACAAGTAATTACCGACAAAAGGAAACCAATATTATTGATTTTAAATGTAATTATTTAATTATTTTCCTGCCTTCAAATTATTCAAAAGGAATAATTATGAATGCAATAGATTGTTGCATTTGCAAGGTTTCCTTTGTTCCATTTTACAGTCATGGATCATAAACTTAAAAGAATAAAAGTAAATTAGTTTTAAGTTAATTACTTTTTTAATTCAAGCACTTATTATTTGTTAGTATTGAAATATAAACTTAAAACATTTAATGCATCAAGGCGATAACAACCGTAATTAAAAAGCTAAAATTTGATTTTAATTCGCTTTTCAAATGATGGTGGATGACAAATAATATAATTCCCTTGTGATTCATTTACTTATTTCATTTCGTAAATAGTGATTTTTATACTTTATTGTATTATTTTATTAACTTAAAAATTGTGAAATTATATATATCATAATTTGCTTTTTGGCAAAATAATTGTAAATATGTTGAAATTTTTGAGATAGGAGCGACTTTATTGTGCAAAGCAATTCTACCCGAAAACCATAAAAAGTAGCAAATATTTAATTATAAATATGAAAAAAAGAAAAATAATAAAGACGACAAATATTTCTGAAAAAATTAAAATCCAGATAATAACAATTATTTCTACAAAAAAATTAAAATAATAAATTTAAAAAGGATATAATTTTCTAAAAATATTTTATAAGACGATCAAAATCATGTGATTAAATTGCTTGTTTCCTTTGAATATTCAAGAACGCTGCTTTCTATTCAAGAAAGCAGTATATGGAAATACACCATTTCTCAGTAGGTCCTCTACGAAATCCTAAATTATTGGACTCTAGATATATCACAAGATAGAAGTTAAGCATACACATATAATTGGGCGGTAATTTTCAGGGATATTTGCCTCTTCCTTTTTGAGAATTTTCGATACATTAGCAACCTTCCAGCGCATTGGAAATTCGCCAACGTGGTACAGTGTACTGAAGATTTTGGCATACCAATGTCAAAATGACCTGCTTCAAGACTAGTGCAGGCTTTCGCCCCAGGAGACTTCTAAGCGCTGAGATCTGCACGCGCTCGAAATAATGTTTTTGGCATAGTTACGGATACTCTTTCGAGCTCAGGCAGTGGTTGAAAGCTATTGGGCAAGTGAAATAACTTGCGAACATTCCAGCCAATATATTAGCTTTATCAAACAGGTCCATACATAATTGGTCGGTCCTTAAAAGTGTCGGAATTAAAGAAGTAGAGTTATTCTTGACTCTTAGTGAATTACCAAACACTCTTTCTGTTCTGAGGGGCGGTAAGAATTTTAGTGCGAATACGCTGTTTGTATAAAGCTTTTTTGTGTGTTTCTGCGTAGTACATCAGTACTAGTATTTTTGTTTTGACGTCAAATGCTGAATGCATCTGCTCTGGATTGCACAAAATAATTCATATTAATATTTTTATAGGCTAATTGTTCTAACTTAGTTAAAATCACAAAATAATTCATATTTCTTTCAAATAATACTATGCATTGAATGAAACAGAGATTAAGACTTACTTTGGACTGGTTGCCAATTTATATATCGACGAGCAGGCCAAATTGCGTCCCAAATAAAATGATAACTTTCAGTTTCATTGTCTTTTAAGTTTTTTGTGTTTCATTATCTCACTTTTGTCTCTATTTCTGTTATATAGTACATACATATTTATATATTTTAGCATATACATATGTATTTAAGCAGAATTATCTCACACACTTTTTATATAACTTGTGCACACATGCATAAGTATGTGTGTTTAAGCATGTATGTGTACTTGTTTTCAAATGTTTTCTTTATTTCTAGATTAAAAGGAGTGTATAATTCCATGCAAATTATCGTATCTACTGTGTAAATATATATTTAATGCAAATTAAAAGCAATAATAAAAAATAAATATACATACTAAAACACACACATACATAAATACATATGTACATACATGTGTATATATTAATTCTGCCGGTTCGAAATAGTATTTTTTGCTTGTTTCTCTTTAAAAAAGTGCATAGGAATTCAAGCTCGTTTCAGAAATTGTTTATTATATGTAGTAAATATGTGATTGTGCGTGTTAATTTTAATTCTCTATAAACTGCTGGAAAGATTGGCTGGCTTCCAAAACGTATCAATAGATAACTTTGTTTACAGCACTGCTGTTGTATTTGGATCGTGTTTATGAACAAAGTGCGCAACATTTTAAGAACTTTAAAACTTTAATCTTTCGAAAATTTTTTCTTGTTCGAACAAGCGAATGGAAATAGAATAAAAATTCTGTACATTTTTAGTTTTAGAAATACACAAAACAAATAAAAGTGAAAAAGTTTCATGTGCCTAAATAAAAATGTAAAGATATTGTGGGCTATCAAACTAATATGTGGGACAAAACTGGCATGGGTGCGTTTCTAGTGTTATAAAGTTCTGACAAAATATGTCGCAAATATCCTTACAAAACTTATGTAACAGCCGATTTTATTTTTTTTTGTAATTTGTAAACACAAACGGCGTTGCCCATTACATTTAGAAAAGTTAACTGCTCGATGCGGCTTGCAGGCTGCTGGCATCATTGAGCCTTATTTCTGTAAAAATAATGCCAGAGATAGTGTGGGGTCATGGGAGATGAGATCGTTATGACATCATGATCATTCACACCTGTAGGAAAGAGTTGCGTGGGAGCAAATCCATGTTTTTGTTTCCTACTTATAATTTCTATTAAACTATTTGCCAGTTTTTTTACTCCTCTATAGGAAAATATAAAATTTTATAAAATCGGCAAATCATTAAGCGTTTGCAAAAATCGAGCCTTCATCAGATCTCGAGGTTCTGAGTTCTGAGGAGCTTTCCTGACTACTTCTAAGGAGGTAACACTGTATCCGTATTTATGTGTGTGTGAAACATAATTTTACCAAATGATATATCTGATTAGTTTTCGATTCTTTTATAGTTCTCTACTACATCATTCATTAAAAAGTTTGATAATTGAAATAATAGTGTTTATCCAACTCTCTCTTCGAGATCAAAATCTTAGAACAGCAACTGTCAACTGTTTTCCATCATTTTTTTGTATCTGTGCTATTAAAGTGTTCGGAGTTGAATCATAATATTTTTTCTAAAAGCGAAAGTTGAAAATTGAAACTTTTTCCTCTAGAACGGGAATTGCACAATAATGCTATTCCATATATTGTTAGCAACAACGGTTATATAATTTCTATTATTTTCACCACCACTGTTCAAATGTTATCATTCTATTTATTTTAATTTTATATTATAAAGTTTATTTGTCAATCCTCGCTCTGACTGATTCATTATCTGAGTTAATTAAAAAACCAAACCAGAACATGCTTCTAGATAATAATACAGAATAAATAAATATGCACATTATTTTGCTGCAAAGTGTATTCAAATTGAAATTTATTTCTTGCCCTTAACATTTTTATAGAGAGAAAGAGAGAGAGAGGGAGAGAAGTTTCTATATTTGAATTAGTTCAGGTAGGGAGTGTTTAATTTTTATATCAGTCTTTAAGAAAAATTTCAAAAATAACTAAATCTCTAAACAATTAACAATCAAATAAATGCATGCGAAATGATTTTGTTTATTTTTAATTTCACAAGATAAAAACAGCAGCAGTTTCCATGCATTTAAACGCCACGTACGAATATTTTGAAATTTATTACTAAATGAAATTAAAAAAAAAAACTGCATTGTTGTGATGTTAGAAGATTATTCAGCAAAAAATTAAGATAGTTAAGCTACAGTGTGTGATATTGATTGTCGTGTTTTTTATTTATTAAAATATAAATGAATGATTGCATTTCAAATCGGAGGAACTCTTTCGTTCTGTTTAGGAAGCTTTTTTTTGCCAAAGTTGTCATATCGCTCATTTACTTCAATAGTGTCATAACTCAAAAAAAACTTGTTCATAAAACCCTTTTAAATTCACTAACAGCTTAATGGAGACTTAAAAACTAATTTTTCTCTCAGGACTAAAATATAAAGATATTTTAATGAAATTTTTACTCAATAACAAGAAAAATGTGTACATTAAATCTGCATCATTAGCCTTTTTTTAAAATATGACGATATATAAAATTTCACAATTTTGCTCAATTTGGCGAATTGAATTTTTCAATATATCAAAAACCATTTTATACACAAAAATTACTTTTATGCCATCACAAAGGAAATATTTAGGGTTACAAAATATAATGCAACAATTTTTAATTTTATGCAAAATGTAACATCTGCAAAATTTTAAAAATTTAATCTGAAAAAAAAAACATATATATGTATATATGACTAATATTTTTTTATAACAGCACTAACTGTTGTTCAAAGATCTTGAAAATTTTCTTTAAATGACATAAGAATCAGTTTAGTGCATGGGATTGTTTCTGAGATATTGGAAAAATAAACCGAACAAATTCGGGGTAATTTTGAATATGACACAACTTTGTCAAAATAATTTTAACAAGTTTTTTTTTCTGTTGATGTAAAAGTTCAAAAGAATGTAACACAGATTATTGGTTTCAATGAAAGCAAAACGATGTATTTTATTACATCAAGCGGAACTGTCAAGATAAAGCGGGAATCTGCCGTTTGAACAGTACGATTCGGAATCATACTTAATAAAGCGAAACAAGTGCTTCATATTCGCTACAACGTAACGTGATTTCTTAAGTTTTATTTTGTGTTCACGTTAGCTCAGAAAAACTCTACCGAAGTTTGGCTTCGGCCGAACGATATATGTATATATTGCAATTCTAAAAACCTTGTTAAATCTTGTTTAAACAATTTGCAGTCAATATTGAAAAATACCAGCAACCAAAAGCAGTAAAAAACTGAAATAAAAACACAGATTTCTAAATACCTGCACAATTTGTATTAAAAAAAGTATATATATATATATACATACATATATATATATATATATATATATATATATATATATATATATCTTGTGAAGGCCTACTTTTTTTGTTGTAAGAGAAACGTGAACGTAAAGGTTGATTGAGTAAATGTTTAAATATGAAAATTCTCGTATATACAAATAAAATATCGACAAGATTATGTTGCGTAGTAATGGAAGAGACATTGTTAAAGGCGGAGAGACATGAGGTGCATACAATCTAAATGTTTAGTACATTTGAAATACTAGAAACAATTTAAAAAAATTTGCAACTTGAGCCATTATTGCACCATGGGGCTACGCGTTGTATTTTTATATCAAGCAAAAAAAAAATCCGAATATTGTTGGAAATTAGAATGAATATGGGTGCATCCGTCCTAACGTCAGTGGTGTCACAATTTTATTTCCTTCTGCATTTTTTTCTAAGAACAATTAATATCAAATTTAGAGTCTCACTGCTGGAGTTGCACAGATATAAAGAAATAAATAACAACTATGTTTTAGACGGTCCAAACTTTCAGATTATCGCATGTCCAATTTAGGGTGTCGCACTGTTCATTATATTTCAACACAAATTCGAATAATTCGTACCAATTTTAGAGACCGTAATCCGTAGCGGGGTACATTTTTCCCACAAATATTTAGAGAAGAGAAAATAGCCTGTTTGAATTTCAAGGCCGTACATAAAACAGTTCTCAAATTTAAAAATTATCGGTCTTACGTTTTGGCTTTACTTTTTTGCTGCCTATAAGAAGCGTACACAAAGGCTCTTCCAATAGGGAGCTCCGAACTTTGACAATTGAAGTTTCATCTGCGAAATTTTATGTCATTTATTCGTTCAATTTTGCCAATTCACCGTAGACGTACTGTTTGGGCAACGCGCCTCGAAGCCTTACAATTTGTAAGCATACATTTTATTCGAATCTATAAATTACACTGTGCAACAAGTTAAAATAATTTTTCAAAATAACTTGAAACACGATTCGAAAGTTTGAGTCTGTAATTTTTAAGTGAAGCTAAAAGATATAACGAGGGTTTATTTAGTATTTTAATGAACATATTTGTGAAACTGTAAAAACATTTTTTTCTTAAAATTCCTTTAAAAAAAACCAACATTGTGGAAAATATTTGTATGAAAAACTTTTTCAAATTAATAAAAAGTTTAATAACAATTAAGATTGATTGGTAACATGCGTTAATTCAAAAAGACGTGGAACGAAAATTCAGAAATTAGGACATAAAGAAAATAGTCAAACGGCAACGCCGGCATGTAAAATGTGTTACCATCGGTTTCATACAATTCTCGTATACCATTTTATAATAAAATTTTGTATAAATCAAATAATGTTATTGCATTTAATTGAGCCACCTTATAAATATGATAATGATAAGCAGAAAACAAACATGAGTACTTATGATGAAATTGTAGCGGCTTTCGAAATCTGCTGTTCTGCTTTGCTGTATAAGTTGAGTTATTGAATTGATGTTGACTTTCTCTTATGCCCTAAAATATTTACGACGTCTTTCTAAAACACATTACAAACTGTAGTCTATTCATCTTAATCCAGTTTAAAGCTCTGGTTCGGAAAGAATGATCTTCGACCAAGGTTCGGTTCTCAGAATATTTACCGATCACCGAATTTTTTTTTAAATTCAGTTACATATATATTATCTTATATATTATCATATATATGTTCGTATTCGGCTTCGGAATTCGGGCAAAAATCATTCGAAAGTTTTATGTTCGGAACTTTTGCCGTACTTTACCAAACAACGAATTTTTTATTATATTACAAAATCATTATCATGTGTGTGCATGAAAATATTATTAAAATGGGCCTGTTCGTAAATGCGTCACTGCTGTGCATAATATGAAAAAAACTTTACTTTACAATGCTAATATAAGTTTTCCGATGATATATTATTATAGTAGCTATTCATAAAGTCCGTATTTAAAAGTTACAAAGACATCATCTGCTTCCGCTACAAATTTTGCAGCGCAGTGATGCATTTACGAACAGGCCCAATATTAGTATGACAAAAATTCAAGGTTAAAAAAAAAATAAAAAGCGGTTAAATGTTACTCATTAATAAATAGTTAGACAACAGCTGATTCTTTGGAAATTATTATTGATATTTTTGTTTTGAAATTTATTAAAAATTTTATAAAGTTTCATTATTATAGGATATCTACGAATTTAATAAGAAAATATTTACTCATGACGGAAATTTTTTACGTTGCAGAATTGGTTTCAGACACTCAAAGTAAAGTAGATAATGAAAAAGCTGAAAAAAGAGAAAAGGTTAAAAAAACCCAAATAAAATGATTGGCGATGTTTATACGCCATTAATAAAAAGAAATTAACGCAAAAATTACAACAATAATTTTCAACGAATCAGCTGTTTCACTTTTTGCTAACCAATGACATTTGACGGTTTGACTAATTTTGGTGCCTACTGTCAGAATCACTTGCTAGGATTTTTTTGTTGTGAGATGTTATTAGTTTCGTTTCAGCTCTTTTAACATTAAAGAAATATATTAAATTACAAAACAATTTTAAAGGAAAATAAACACTAGATTGAACTGCACAACAATTTATTTTTTAATTTTCTGTGATGGAAGTATTTTATTTGTCACGTAGAGATGTACGTGGCGAATGAAATTTCATAATTTAGCAAAAAGTCATAATGTAAAATCCTAAGAGAATATATTTCTCCAGGTGGAAGTACGGCTGCAGCAAATACAGTAACGCTGACGAACGACAGAAAGTGAACTGAATTGAATAATTCAAACGGAATTTTATTCGATCTTCCCCAATAATCGTTGGTAATATTGTGGAAAATTTTTAACTCAACTGACTTTGTTTCGTTTGTTTAGAATTTGGGCCCATTGTGCATTGGCAATGAATGTGTGCCATAGATATTTTCTTGAGTTTTCATATTTTTTGCTTTTTACAGATAAAGTAACAGACAAAGTCAATAAACTTTGGCCACTTAGACTTGTAAAACAAGAACAACAACAATTATTGAAAACCAGCTTTAACTTGGCTTAAAAGCCACTGAAATAATAAGTGTCAGCCAATAAAAGAATGCTAATAAACAATAGAGATTACAAATTTGAGCTACAGAAAACAAATTAAAAAATAAATTGCTTTAATTATTTTAAAAATAAATAAAAATATCATATTAAAAGCAATTTAATATGGGATTTTATTTGCAAAGTGCGGGAATTAATCTCGAGTTTTGTAAAATAAAAAATATTTTAATAATTTTTATGTTACCATCCACTGCCACTCACTTTGCCGGATAAGGCGAATTATAAAAATAAATTTTCTGTTTGACTGATCAGCTGCTGGTGAAAGGGAAAGCTTCAAGCTTCAATACAATTAACGTGTTAAGCGAAAGACTTCATTATTGACGTTTCCATGAAATTTTTTGTGTTGACTGCCTACTTTGAAGTTTCTTAACAAATCGTTGAATTCCATTAAATAAGATTATGAGCTTAACTAAAAAATCCAGTCGATTGACTCAAGTTTATCGAAAACGCAATAAGCGAAACTTATCCGATATTAATTTATAAATTTTTTACCTTCATTATATTCTGTATTCCATATATGACTTCACTGCAAAGAATGGAGTGCATTACATTCAGAAACAGGCTCCACTCTTGGCATTTCTTTTGCTCTCATTTTAAAATGTGTGCACTATCGATAATATAAAATTTTCTTGTGTTAATGTGGCATGAAAAAGTTCCATCTCTAACTGTGCAAATATTCTTTAGCAATTTTATAAAGCTTCTTAAATACATATGTATTTACATATACATATAAACACATAATACAAATGAAAAAACTCAGAATTGTTCAGTTGTCTAGTGCCCACAAAAGAATTGCGGTTATCATATCATGCGTCTAGGGCGCTTGCATACTCCTGAACAGGCTCTTGCTCCTACCCACCTTCTCGTTTTCCATAATCTGAATTATTTGTATTTACATACACACATACATAAATATACGCAATAAACGAATGTTTTTTTTTTAAATAAGTTGTATTTTATAATATTATTTACAAACGTTTCGGCTTAAGTCTCGTACATGTGGACCGCCACGATCATGCTGAATCTCTCCGCTCTATAAATTGCTCTAACTCTGATAACAAAATCGTTGCAAATTATTCGTCCTATATTTCTGCATGTTTTTGTCTTTAGTTTAACATAATACTATTAATTAATTATTAATTACTCTCATGATTGTATGGTCAAGTTCATATTCTTGAAGTTGGCTGCACAACAATGACATGACATTTCTTATATAAAGTTGAGGGCAGAAAGCAAGAAACTTAATAAAGCAAAATTTTCATGTGTGGACGTAAATGCAGTTTAAAAAGAAAATCTAACAAAAACGCATGTTTGCGATCTGGGACTTACATATTTTCAATTCACAAGATCTCTGAGTATCGTAAAATGTTAGACAGCACTCTTCTTTAGATGACTGTATTGGTGTTGAATTTTCCGAGTCAAGCTTCCATTCGCCAAACATTTAAGCCACTTATAGCAGTTCCTACTTCTTATCTCCCTACTAAAATTGCTTTAATTCGTAATTATTCACTAATTCAGAAGAGATCAGGTTTTAATGATGGCTCATAGTTTGTAGAATACGCTGCCAACTCAGGCATTATCTTTGATCAAGACAGAAAATTACTAATTAAGCATGTCCAACCATAAGAAGATGTCTGCTCCAAATGATTTTAAAAAGGAAGCAAATTTAAATTCATTTAAAAGAAAATGTATAATTTATGTCAAAAATAACGTGAACCAAAAAATTTAAATTAAATCCAAGCCTATATTATATGTTTTTAAAAAGTATTCGAAATACTACTTAAATTAAATAAAAAAATAATAAATTTCTAGTTTTGAAACTGAACTCAAAATTTGGCAAAATTAGTTAAAAGCATAAAAAGAAATAGTTTCATTACATTGTAGTTTAAAAACTAAAACTAATTGCTTGCAACAAATAAAATACAATGTTGTAAATTAAAGGCTATTAAAAATAAATCATGATATTATATTTAGAAGCAATTTCGAAACCAGTTTTCGGTTAACAGGCCTTAATTCTTTGAACGTAAAACTCTTAAAAATTGTTAAACCAAAAATATAGAACTAAAAAACCTGATGCACGCCATTTAATGAATTTCGTCAATTCTCGTTTTCCTTAAACAAACTAGAGTATCTTTAATTGTTTTACTCACTGCGTTAGTTGAATTATTTAAATATCCAGTATAAAATATGTATATTTCAAACATGTTGTTATATAATAATAATATCTGAAACAACTTCGGCAAACAAAACCCTTCTTTGTCAAATTCAAATCGTCATGCATTTCAATAAGAAAGTCAAATAAGAAGCAAATGTCGTTGTAGTCAAGCGAATAAAATCACTATATTATAATTGAAACAACAATAATAAATACACGTTTTGGCCTTGATATTAAGTTGTGTACTTTTTTTTTTAAATCAAAATCGCCACTTTATTAAATAATAAATACGAGGTGGGTTGCAGAACAAGTCTGATTTATTTTGGATGGCGACAAGTACGAATTATTTTAATGTCTAGATCGATGCGTCGGGCTCATACTTTGCCTGTTTGATTGATTATTAATTGTTAAATTTCAGAAGGATTTATGTAAACCTGGGCAAATATTATATGAAAACTCGTCTACACCGTTTGAGATGAAATTAAGAAAATAGAAATTCATATTGAGCAAACTTAATTGAATTGATGTTGAGAAAATGCAAATTGATAATAAGCCGAAATGAGAAAATACGAGTTGATAATATGCAATCGGAATTAGAGTAAAACTCGGTTAAAAAAATATAATTTTGTTCTGAACTAATTTATGAAAATTATTTTATATCGGCCAATGGAACAGGTTCAATTTCAAAATTTTATAAAACAAAACCGGTTTGAAATTTCGCCAATTCTAATTCTTTTTGTTGTGAAGTGCAATTGTCCCGTTTAGAGATGAAATAGTAGCCGAATCGACATAAAACGACAACCTTCAAGTTGTCAATTGCCGACATAAAACTTGGCTTTAACGGCGCTTCTTAGAAAATAGTACAACGATGACAAATAGCAGCTTTTTGGCATCACCATTTCGGCTAATTAAGAGACGATCAAACGACGAGTGGGCAATAAAAAATCGGTTATCGGTTTCGAAGAAATATGGTTCTATAATGCCACTGTAGTGGGTGCCTTAGCTTCTGTGAGACCACGAAAATTTCGCTTATTAACGTATATAGCGTCGGTAACAATTTACGACTACATGTTTCCCAGAGACCTCTAATAGTACAAATCACAGTCGGAGTTCCAATTCCGGAACCGAATCAGAATTATAGAAACGGAAATAACGTCACAATCAGGTCGTATCTGGAAAGAATTTGAGAATATCTGGATATAGTCCTTGGGCTACAACACTGGGTGCTTTAATTTGGAATCTGTTTAAGAAAAAGAACAATTGCTCTCTGCGACCTCTTGTCTGCTGTAGATATCAAGTGGTTGTCAGCGTCTGTCTAAGAAAGTATTAATGACATGTTTAGTGCTCGAAATAATGTTAATATGCACCGTAACTCTTTTTTTTTTTTTTTTTTTTGGTACGCTACATATAGTGCTACATAAGCAGGGCGTCCTTTAAGGTCTAGGTATAGAGCATATATTCATTTCACGCTTTTCCTTTTGTAGTACTTTTGCTTGTTTTTAATATAATTTTGTTGTAAAGTTTCCTTATTTTGCATATTTTATATATTTCTAGACTTCTCCTGGTGCTATCACCACTGGATCTGGCAACCCCGTGGGTATTAAGGATGCCACCCAAACTGTGGGACCCCGTGGACCAGTACTCTTGCAAGATGTGCATTTCCTTGACGAGTTGTCTCATTTCGATCGTGAACGCATTCCTGAACGTGTAGTTCATGCCAAGGGGGCTGGTGCATTCGGCTACTTCGAGGTTACTGATGATATCACCAAGTACTGTTCGGCCAAGGTATTTGAAAAAGTGGGCAAACGTACTCCAGTGGCTATACGTTTTTCAACGGTAGGTGGTGAGAGTGGTTCGGCCGATACTGCTCGTGATCCTCGTGGTTTTGCTGTCAAATTCTATAGCGATGATGGTGTTTGGGATTTAGTTGGCAATAATACACCGATTTTCTTCATACGTGATCCTATATTATTCCCCAGTTTTATTCATACTCAAAAACGTAACCCCCAGACACATTTGAAAGATCCTGATATGTTCTGGGATTTTATAACGTTGCGTCCTGAATCGACTCATCAAGTTTGTTTCCTATTCTCGGATCGCGGTACTCCAGATGGTTATCGTTATATGCATGGTTATGGTTCTCACACATTTAAATTGATCAATGCCAAAGGCGAACCCATCTATGCGAAATTCCACTTTAGATCCGATCAAGGTATTAAGAATTTGGATGCTAAGAAAGCTGATGAGCTCACTGGCTTAGATCCGGATTATTCTATTCGTGATCTGTTTAATTCCATCAAGGGCGGTAAATTCCCCAGCTGGACTTTGTGTATTCAAGTAATGACCTTTGAACAGGCCAAGACCCATAAATACAATCCATTTGATGTAACCAAAGTATGGCCTCATAAGGAGTTCCCTTTGATTAAAGTGGGTAAAATGGTGCTCGATCGTAATCCCACCAATTACTTTGCTGAAGTGGAGCAAATTGCTTTCAGTCCCGCTCATTTGGTGCCTGGTATAGAACCTTCACCTGACAAGATGTTACAAGGTCGTCTGTTCTCCTACTCGGATACTCATCGTCACCGTTTGGGTCCCAACTACTTGCAAATTCCTGTCAATTGCCCTTACCGCGTGGCTGTTAAAAATTACCAACGTGATGGCAACATGACAGTTACCGATAATCAAGGTAATGCACCCAACTATTATCCCAACTCATTCTCTGGTCCCGAAGAATGTCCCCGTGCCAGAAGTCTACAATCGAAACAGTCTGTTAGCGGTGATATCTATCGTTACAGCAGTGGTGATACTGAAGACAACTTTAGCCAAGTCACTGATTTCTGGCTGCGTGTGTTGGATGATGGTGGACGCAGACGTTTGGTTAACAATATTGCTGGACATTTATCTGCTGCTAGTGCCTTTATTCAAGAACGTGCTGTTAAGAACTTTTCCATGGTTCATCCCGACTTTGGTCGTATGTTAAGCGATCAATTGAACTTGGTCAAAACTGCCAAGATCTAAAGGGACAATTTTATTTGAATTCCTATCTACACAAGTTCGGTGTAAAGGAAATTCATATTATTTTTTTTTGTTTTGGTTGTGGGTCTAAAACTTACCCATTTTTTTCTTTTAATTTGTTTTGCAATTTATATATGCTGAATGTTTTGTCTTTATGCACATTTATTTAAACACCAACATTCCCAAATAATCAAATGATATTTTTCAACTTTTATACTAAATAAAACTGTTTAAAAACTTATAAATGATCGATTTTCTTGTATTGGACTGGTGGTTGATTAGATTATTGTAAGAGAGATTAGAAGTGTATGCTTGGAAGATTTTGTTTTCAATATGAAGTATCGTTCTTCTGCTTCTCCTTTTACATAAAATGTTATGCTCGTGGTTATATTCAAGCAAACGAGCTAGACCAGATTGACACTAATTGGGATCGAAACCAAGCTAAGAGTGATTCTTAGGATTGAGATGAGCATCCAAATATCAAGTAGCGATTCAAGTTTTTTAAAGGAGTACTACCAATTTTCAAAAAAGAGAAGAAAATTAACACAAACTTATACTATGTTATTCACAAAACATTACTAAACTTAACTTACTTAAAGTAACATTAACTTTAACAGTCTATTATGAATAAGCAAGATAGACTGTATACTATTTTACAAATAATATTTTAGAAGAACAGCTTAAGGTTTGATGCTAGTTTTTTTTAAAAAGTTTCAACCTTAAATTATATGAAGTATCTTTTCGTATATTGTAGTCATTATTTACTTAGAAGTACTGAATTATTCGATATCGAAAGGAACTTTTGCTGTTCTCTAACAGCAAAGTAATTACTTGCAAGTGCACATGCAGGGTAATTATGGCCATATATATCACATGGGTATAATAGCACGAATGTCCTTGTTTTGCAAGCCACTCATGCCAATTGCATTTGTTGAATGACGCGCTCCCGACATTCCAACTGTATGACCTTAAAATACATATCCCGCAAAGTGTGCAACAGATATCAGGTGATGTTAAAATTATTCTACAGTGAGAACTACAAAAATAATGACAATAATTATTTTTAATAATAACATGCATTTCTACTAAATTTTCATGATATATGTACATATTTAAAAATAATAATATTTTTCAAAATAAATCGTCTCGTTGCGTGACGCCTGTAATCGCAAAATTTAAGTACAGTTCATACTATACGTTCACATACAGTGCGAACCCGAAAAATTAAGCCTGCTGCAATTGATGAATACTTGTAATGATTGGCTTTTGATTATTATTCATACAAATTCATCTCCTTTTTAAGTAAAATTCTAACTTTCTTTATAAATTTAAATACTAGCTTTTCAACTTTTCAAAATCCTTTATTTTGTAAAATACTGCCAAAAAGGACACCGGAAATTAGACTTTTCTAAAACCATTTTTTAAAAATCTAATTTTTTCGCTTTTGTCACATAAAATTAAAAATAAGCTCCCAAACTTAAAAAAGCGATTTGTTTTGAAAAATACTGGGACAAATAAGATTTCAAACAAAAATTCAGCCATTTCTAAAAAATTTTTTTAAAAATCGATTTTTTGAACAAAGAGGTACCCCTTATGAAATTTTCAATTTTCGCTTTTGTCATATAAAATTAAAAATAAGCTCCCAAACTTAAAAAAGCGATTTGTTTTGAAAAATACTGGGAAAAATAAGACTTCAAACAGAAATTCAGCCATTTCTAAAAATTTGTTTAAAATCGATTTTTTGAACAAAGATGCACCCCTTATGCAACTTTCAATTTTCGCTTTTGTCACATAAAATTAAAAATAAGCTCCTAAACTTAAAAAAGCGATTTTTTTTAAAAATACTGGGAAAAATAAGACTTCAAACGAAAATTCAGCCATTTCTAAAAAAAATTTGTAAAAATCGATTTTTTGAACAAAGAGGTATCCCTTATGAAATTTTCAATTTTCGCTTTTGTCATATAAAATGAAAAATAAGCTTCCAAACTTAAAAAAGCGATTTGTTTTGAAAAATACTGGGAAAAAATAAGACTTCAAACAGAAATTCAGCCATTTCAAAAAAAAATTATTAAAAATCGATTTTTTGAACAAAGAGGTACCCCTTATGAAATTTTCAATTTTCGCTTTTGTCGCATAAAATTAAAAATAAGCTCCCAAACTTAAAAAAGCGATTTGTTTTGAAAAATACTGGGAAAAATAAGACTTCAAACAGAAATTCAGCCATTTTAAAAAAAAAATATTAAAAATTGATTTTTTGAACAATTTTCAATTTTCGCTTTTGTCACATAAAATTAAAAATAAGCTCCCAAACTTAAAAAAGCGATTTGTTTTGAAAAATACTGGGAAAAATAAGACTTCAAACAGAAATTCAGACATTTTTAAAAAAAATTATTAAAAATTGATTTTTTGAACAAAGAGGTACCCCTTATGAAATTTTCAATTTTCGCTTTTGCCACATAAAATTAAAAATAAGCTCCCAAACTTAAAAAAGCGATTTGTTTTGAAAAATACTGGGAAAAATAAGACTTCAAACAGAAATTCAGACATTTTTAAAAAAAATTATTAAAAATTGATTTTTTGAACAAAGAGGTACCCCTTATGAAATTTTCAATTTTCGCTTTTGTCACATAAAATTAAAAATAAGCTCCCAAACTTAAAAAAGCGATTTGTTTTGAAAAATACTGGGAAAAATAAGACTTCAAACAGAAATTCAGCCATTTAAAAAACAAATTATTAAAAATTGATTTTTTGAACAAAGAGGTACCCCTTATGAAATTTTCAATTTTCGCTTTTGTCACATAAAATTAAAAATAAGCTCCCAAACTTAAAAAAGCGATTTGTTTTGAAAAATACTGGGAAAAATAAGACTTCAAACAGAAATTCAGCCATTTAAAAAAAAAATTATTAAAAATTGATTTTTTGAACAAAGAGGTACCTCTTATGAAATTTTCAATTTTCGCTTTTGTCACATAAAATTAAAAATAAGCTCCCAAACTTAAAAAAGCGATTTGTTTTGAAAAATACTGGGAAAAATAAGACTTCAAACAGAAATTCAGCCATTTAAAAAAAAAATTATTAAAAATTGATTTTTTGAACAAAGAGGTACCCCTTATGAAATTTTCAATTTTCGCTTTTGTCACATAAAATTAAAAATAAGCTCCCAAACTTAAAAAAGCGATTTGTTTTGAAAAATACTGGGAAAAATAAGACTTCAAACAGAAATTCAGCCATTTAAAAAAAAAATTATTAAAAATTGATTTTTTGAACAAAGAGGTACCCCTTATGAAATTTTCAATTTTCGCTTTTGTCACATAAAATTAAAAATAAGCTCCCAAACTTAAAAAAGCGATTTGTTTTGAAAAATACTGGGAAAAATAAGACTTCAAACAGAAATTCAGCCATTTTTAAAAAAAATTATTAAAAATTGATTTTTTGAACAAAGAGGTACCCCTTATGAAATTTTCAATTTTCGCTTTTGTCACATAAAATTAAAAATAAGCTCCCAAACTTAAAAAAGCGATTTGTTTTGAAAAATACTGGGAAAAATAAGACTTCAAACAGAAATTCAGCCATTTAAAAAAAAAATTATTAAAAATTGATTTTTTGAACAAAGAAATTTTCAATTTTCGCTTTTGTCACATAAAATTAAAAATAAGCTCCCAAACTTAAAAAAGCGATTTGTTTTGAAAAATACTGGGAAAAATAAGACTTCAAACAGAAATTCAGCCATTTTTAAAAAAAATTATTAAAAATTGATTTTTTTAACAAAGAGGTACCCCTTATGAAATTTTCAATTTTCGCTTTTGTCACATAAAATTAAAAATAAGCTCCCAAACTTAAAAAAGCGATTTGTTTTGAAAAATACTGGGAAAAATAAGACTTCAAACAGAAATTCAGCCATTTAAAAAAAAAATTATTAAAAATTGATTTTTTGAACAAAGAAATTTTCAATTTTCGCTTTTGTCACATAAAATTAAAAATAAGCTCCCAAACTTAAAAAAGCGATTTGTTTTGAAAAATACTGGGAAAAATAAGACTTCAAACAGAAATTCAGCCATTTAAAAAAAAAAATTATTAAAAATTGATTTTTTGAACAAAGAGGTACCCCTTATGAAATTTTCAATTTTCGCTTTTGTCACATAAAATTAAAAATAAGCTCCCAAACTTAAAAAAGCGATTTGTTTTGAAAAATACTGGGAAAAATAAGACTTCAAACAGAAATTCAGCCATTTAAAAAAAAAATTATTAAAAATTGATTTTTTGAACAAAGAAATTTTCAATTTTCGCTTTTGTCACATAAAATTAAAAATAAGCTCCCAAACTTAAAAAAGCGATTTGTTTTGAAAAATACTGGGAAAAATAAGACTTCAAACAGAAATTCAGCCATTTAAAAAAAAAATTATTAAAAATTGATTTTTTGAACAAAGAAATTTTAAATTTTCGCTTTTGTCACATAAAATTAAAAATAAGCTCCCAAACTTAAAAAAGCGATTTGTTTTGAAAAATACTGGGAAAAATAAGACTTCAAACAGAAATTCAGCCATTTCTAAAAAAAAAATTATTAAAAATCGATTTTTTGAACAAAGAGGTACCCCTTATGAAATTTTCAATTTTCGCTTTTGTCACATAAAATTAAAAATAAGCTCCCAAACTTAAAAAAGCGATTTGTTTTGAAAAATACTGGGAAAAATAAGACTTCAAACAAAAATTCAGCCATTTCTAAAAAAAATTTTTAAAAATCTATTTTTTGAACAAAGAGGTACCCCTTATGAAATTTTCAATTTTTGCTTTTGTCACATAAAATTAAAAATAAGCTTCCAAACTTAAAAAAGCGATTTGTTTTGAAAAATACTGGGAAAAATAAGACTTCAAACAGAAATTCAGCCATTTAAAAAAAAAATTATTAAAAATTGATTTTTTGAACAAAGAAATTTTCAATTTTCGCTTTTGTCACATAAAATTAAAAATAAGCTCCCAAACTTAAAAAAGCGATTTGTTTTGAAAAATACTGGGAAAAATAAGACTTCAAACAGAAATTCAGCCATTTAAAAAAAAAATTATTAAAAATTGATTTTTTGAACAAAGAGGTACCCCTTATGAAATTTTCAATTTTCGCTTTTGTCACATAAAATTAAAAATAAGCTCCCAAACTTAAAAAAGCGATTTGTTTTGAAAAATACTGGGAAAAATAAGACTTCAAACAGAAATTCAGCCATTTTTAAAAAAAATTATTAAAAATTGATTTTTTGAACAAAGAGGTACCCCTTATGAAATTTTCAATTTTCGCTTTTGTCACATAAAATTAAAAATAAGCTCCCAAACTTAATAAAGCGATTTGTTTTGAAAAATACTGGGAAAAATAAGACTTCAAACAGAAATTCAGCCATTTTTAAAAAAAAATTATTAAAAATTGATTTTTTGAACAAAGAGGTACCCCTTATGAAATTTTCAATTTTCGCTTTTGTCACATAAAATTAAAAATAAGCTCCCAAACTTAAAAAAGCGATTTGTTTTGAAAAATACTGGGAAAAATAAGACTTCAAACAGAAATTCAGCCATTTTTAAAAAAAATTATTAAAAATTGATTTTTTGAACAAAGAGGTACCCCTTATGAAATTTTCAATTTTCGCTTTTGTCATATAAAATTAAAAATAAGCTCCCAAACTTAAAAAAGCGATTTGTTTTGAAAAATACTGGGAAAAATAAGACTTCAAACAGAAATTCAGCCATTTTAAAAAAAAATTATTAAAAATTGATTTTTTGAACAAAGAGGTACCCCTTATGAAATTTTCAATTTTCGCTTTTGTCACATAAAATTAAAAATAAGCTCCCAAACTTAAAAAAGCGATTTGTTTTGAAAAATACTGGGAAAAATAAGACTTCAAACAGAAATTCAGCCATTTTTAAAAAAAATTATTAAAAATTGATTTTTTGAACAAAGAGGTACCCCTTATGAAATTTTCAATTTTCGCTTTTGTCATATAAAATTAAAAATAAGCTCCCAAACTTAAAAAAGCGATTTGTTTTGAAAAATACTGGGAAAAATAAGACTTCAAACAGAAATTCAGCCATTTTTAAAAAAAAATTATTAAAAATTGATTTTTTGAACAAAGAGGTACCCCTTATGAAATTTTCAATTTTCGCTTTTGTCACATAAAATTAAAAATAAGCTCCCAAACTTAAAAAAGCGATTTGTTTTGAAAAATACTGGGACAAATAAGACTTCAAACAAAAATTCAGCCATTTCTAAAAAATTTTTTTTAAAATCGATTTTTTGAACAAAGAGGTACCCCTTATGAAATTTTCAATTTTCGCTTTTGTCATATAAAATTAAAAATAAGCTCCCAAACTTAAAAAAGCGATTTGTTTTGAAAAATACTGGGAAAAATAAGACTTCAAACAGAAATTCAGCCATTTCTAAAAATTTTTTTAAAATCGATTTTTTGAACAAAGATGCACCCCTTATGCAACTTTCAATTTTCGCTTTGGTCACATAAAATTAAAAATAAGCTCCTAAACTTAAAAAAGCGATTTTTTTTTGAAAAATACTGGGAAAAATAAGACTTCAAACGAAAATTCAGCCATTTCTAAAAAAAATTTTTAAAAATCGATTTTTTGAACAAAGAGGTACCCCTTATGAAATTTTCAATTTTCGCTTTTGTCACATAAAATTAAAAATAAGCTTCCAAACTTAAAAAAGCGATTTGTTTTGAAAAATACTGGGAAAAAATAAGACTTCAAACAGAAATTCAGCCATTTCAAAAAAAAATTATTAAAAATCGATTTTTTGAACAAAGAGGTACCCCTTATGAAATTTTCAGTTTTCGCTTTTGTCGCATAAAATTAAAAATAAGCTCCCAAACTTAAAAAAGCGATTTGTTTTGAAAAATACTGGGAAAAATAAGACTTCAAACAGAAATTCAGCCATTTTTAAAAAAAATTATTAAAAATTGATTTTTTGAACAAAGAGGTACCCCTTATGAAATTTTCAATTTTCGCTTTTGTCACATAAAATTAAAAATAAGCTCCCAAACTTAAAAAAGCGATTTGTTTTGAAAAATACTGGGAAAAATAAGACTTCAAACAGAAATTCAGCCATTTTTAAAAAAAATTATTAAAAATCGATTTTTTGAACAAAGAGGTACCCCTTATGAAATTTTCAATTTTCGCTTTTGTCACATAAAATTAAAAATAAGCTCCCAAACTTAAAAAAGCGATTTGTTTTGAAAAATACTGGGAAAAATAAGACTTCAAACAGAAATTCAGCCATTTAAAAAAAAAATATTAAAAATTGATTTTTTGAACAATTTTCAATTTTCGCTTTTGTCACATAAAATTAAAAATAAGCTCCCAAACTTAAAAAAGCGATTTGTTTTGAAAAATACTGGGAAAAATAAGACTTCAAACAGAAATTCAGCTATTTAAAAAAAAAATTATTAAAAATTGATTTTTTGAACAAAGAGGTACCCCTTATGAAATTTTCAATTTTCGCTTTTGTCACATAAAATTAAAAATAAGCTCCCAAACTTAAAAAAGCGATTTGTTTTGAAAAATACTGGGAAAAATAAGACTTCAAACAGAAATTCAGCCATTTTTAAAAAAAATTATTAAAAATTGATTTTTTGAACAAAGAGGTACCCCTTATGAAATTTTCAATTTTCGCTTTTGTCACATAAAATTAAAAATAAGCTCCCAAACTTAAAAAAGCGATTTGTTTTGAAAAATACTGGGAAAAATAAGACTTCAAACAGAAATTCAGCCATTTTTAAAAAAAATTATTAAAAATTGATTTTTTGAACAAAGAGGTACCCCTTATGAAATTTTCAATTTTCGCTTTTGTCATATAAAATTAAAAATAAGCTCCCAAACTTAAAAAAGCGATTTGTTTTGAAAAATACTGGGAAAAATAAGACTTCAAACAGAAATTCAGCCATTTTTAAAAAAAATTATTAAAAATTGATTTTTTGAACAAAGAGGTACCCCTTATGAAATTTTCAATTTTCGCTTTTGTCACATAAAATTAAAAATAAGCTCCCAAACTTAAAAAAGCGATTTGTTTTGAAAAATACTGGGAAAAATAAGACTTCAAACAAAAATTCAGCCATTTCTAAAAAAAATTTTTAAAAATCGATTTTTTGAACAAAGATGCACCCCTTATGCAACTTTCAATTTTCGCTTTTGTCACATAAAATTAAAAATATGCTCCCAAACTTAAAAAAGCGATTTGTTTTGAAAAATACTGGGAAAAATAAGACTTCAAACAAAAATTCAGCCATTTCTAAAAAAAATTTTTAAAAATCTATTTTTTGAACAAAGAGGTACCCCTTATGAAATTTTCAATTTTTGCTTTTGTCACATAAAATTAAAAATAAGCTTCCAAACTTAAAAAAGCGATTTGTTTTGAAAAATACTGGGAAAAATAAGACTTCAAACAGAAATTCAGCCATTTTTAAAAAAAATTATTAAAAATTGATTTTTTGAACAAAGAGGTACCCCTTATGAAATTTTCAATTTTCGCTTTTGTCACATAAAATTAAAAATAAGCTCCCAAACTTAAAAAAGCGATTTGTTTTGAAAAATACTGGGAAAAATAAGACTTCAAACAAAAATTCAGCCATTTCTAAAAAAAATTTTTAAAAATCGATTTTTTGAACAAAGAGGTACCCCTTATGAAATTTTCAATTTTCGCTTTTGTCACATAAAATTAAAAATAAGCTCCCAAACTTAAAAAAGCGATTTGTTTTGAAAAATACTGGGAAAAATAAGACTTCAAACAAAAATTCAGCCATTTCTAAAAAAAATTTTTTAAAATCGATTTTTTTAACAAAGAGGTACCCCTTATGAAATTTTCAATTTTTGCTTTTGTCACATAAAATTAAAAATAAGCTTCCAAACTTAAAAAAGCGATTTGTTTTGAAAAATACTGGGAAAAATAAGACTTCAAACAGAATTTCAGCCATTTTTAAAAAAAATTATTAAAAATTGATTTTTTGAACAAAGAGGTACCCCTTATGAAATTTTCAATTTTCGCTTTTGTCACATAAAATTAAAAATAAGCTCCCAAACTTAAAAAAGCGATTTGTTTTGAAAAATACTGGGAAAAATAAGACTTCAAACAGAAATTCAGCCATTTAAAAAAAAAATTATTAAAAATTGATTTTTTGAACAAAGAGGTACCTCTTATGAAATTTTCAATTTTCGCTTTTGTCACATAAAATTAAAAATAAGCTCCCAAACTTAAAAAAGCGATTTGTTTTGAAAAATACTGGGAAAAATAAGACTTCAAACAGAAATTCAGCCATTTTTAAAAAAAATTATTAAAAATTGATTTTTTGAACAAAGAGGTACCCCTTATGAAATTTTCAATTTTCGCTTTTGTCACATAAAATTAAAAATAAGCTCCCAAACTTAAAAAAGCGATTTGTTTTGAAAAATACTGGGAAAAATAAGACTTCAAACAGAAATTCAGCCATTTTTAAAAAAAATTATTAAAAATTGATTTTTTGAACAAAGAGGTACCCCTTATGAAATTTTCAATTTTCGCTTTTGTCACATAAAATTAAAAATAAGCTCCCAAACTTAAAAAAGCGATTTGTTTTGAAAAATACTGGGAAAAATAAGACTTCAAACAGAAATTCAGCCATTTTTAAAAAAAATTATTAAAAATTGATTTTTTGAACAAAGAGGTACCCCTTATGAAATTTTCAATTTTCGCTTTTGTCATATAAAATTAAAAATAAGCTCCCAAACTTAAAAAAGCGATTTGTTTTGAAAAATACTGGGAAAAATAAGACTTCAAACAGAAATTCAGCCATTTTTAAAAAAAATTATTAAAAATTGATTTTTTGAACAAAGAGGTACCCCTTATGAAATTTTCAATTTTCGCTTTTGTCACATAAAATTAAAAATAAGCTCCCAAACTTAAAAAAGCGATTTGTTTTGAAAAATACTGGGAAAAATAAGACTTCAAACAAAAATTCAGCCATTTCTAAAAAAAATTTTTAAAAATCGATTTTTTGAACAAAGAGGTACCCCTTATGATATTTTCAATTTTTGCTTTTGTCACATAAAATTAAAAATAAGCTTCCAAACTTAAAAAAGCGATTTGTTTTGAAAAATACTGGGAAAAATAAGACTTCAAACAGAATTTCAGCCATTTTTAAAAAAAATTATTAAAAATTGATTTTTTGAACAAAGAGGTACCCCTTATGAAATTTTCAATTTTCGCTTTTGTCACATAAAATTAAAAATAAGCTCCCAAACTTAAAAAAGCGATTTGTTTTGAAAAATACTGGGAAAAATAAGACTTCAAACAGAAATTCATCCATTTTTAAAAAAAATTATTAAAAATTGATTTTTTGAACAAAGAGGTACCCCTTATGAAATTTTCAATTTTCGCTTTTGTCACATAAAATTAAAAATAAGCTCCCAAACTTAAAAAAGCGATTTGTTTTGAAAAATACTGGGAAAAATAAGACTTCAAACAGAAATTCAGCCATTTTTAAAAAAAATTATTAAAAATTGATTTTTTGAACAAAGAGGTACCCCTTATGAAATTTTCAATTTTCGCTTTTGTCACATAAAATTAAAAATAAGCTCCCAAACTTAAAAAAGCGATTTGTTTTGAAAAATACTGGGAAAAATAAGACTTCAAACAGAAATTCAGCCATTTTAAAAAAAAATTATTAAAAATTGATTTTTTGAACAAAGAGGTACCCCTTATGAAATTTTCAATTTTCGCTTTTGTCACATAAAATTAAAAATAAGCTCCCAAACTTAAAAAAGCGATTTGTTTTGAAAAATACTGGGAAAAATAAGACTTCAAACAGAAATTCAGCCATTTTTAAAAAAAATTATTAAAAATTGATTTTTTGAACAAAGAGGTACCCCTTATGAAATTTTCAATTTTCGCTTTTGTCACATAAAATTAAAAATAAGCTCCCAAACTTAAAAAAGCGATTTGTTTTGAAAAATACTGGGAAAAATAAGACTTCAAACAAAAATTCAGCCATTTCTAAAAAAAATTTTTAAAAATCGATTTTTTGAACAAAGAGGTACCCCTTATGAAATTTTCAATTTTCGCTTTTGTCACATAAAATTAAAAATAAGCTCCCAAACTTAAAAAAGCGATTTGTTTTGAAAAATACTGGGAAAAATAAGACTTCAAACAGAAATTCAGCCATTTTTAAAAAAAGTTATTAAAAATTGATTTTTTGAACAAAGAGGTACCCCTTATGAAATTTTCAATTTTCGCTTTTGTCACATAAAATTAAAAATAAGCTCCCAAACTTAAAAAAGCGATTTGTTTTGAAAAATACTGGGAAAAATAAGACTTCAAACAGAAATTCAGCCATTTTTAAAAAAAATTATTAAAAATTGATTTTTTGAACAAAGAGGTACCCCTTATGAAATTTTCAATTTTCGCTTTTGTCACATAAAATTAAAAATAAGCTCCCAAACTTAAAAAAGCGATTTGTTTTGAAAAATACTGGGAAAAATAAGACTTCAAACAAAAATTCAGCCATTTCTAAAAAAAATTTTTAAAAATCGATTTTTTGAACAAAGAGGTACCCCTTATGAAATTTTCAATTTTCGCTTTTGTCACATAAAATTAAAAATAAGCTCCCAAACTTAAAAAAGCGATTTGTTTTGAAAAATACTGGGAAAAATAAGACTTCAAACAGAAATTCAGCCATTTTTAAAAAAAGTTATTAAAAATTGATTTTTTGAACAAAGAGGTACCCCTTATGAAATTTTCAATTTTCGCTTTTGTCACATAAAATTAAAAATAAGCTCCCAAACTTAAAAAAGCGATTTGTTTTGAAAAATACTGGGAAAAATAAGACTTCAAACAGAAATTCAGCCATTTAAAAAAAAAATTATTAAAAATTGATTTTTTGAACAAAGAGGTACCCCTTATGAAATTTTCAATTTTCGCTTTTGTCACATAAAATTAAAAATAAGCTCCCAAACTTAAAAAAGCGATTTGTTTTGAAAAATACTGGGAAAAATAAGACTTCAAACAGAAATTCAGCCATTTTAAAAAAAAATTATTAAAAATTGATTTTTTGAACAAAGAGGTACCCCTTATGAAATTTTCAATTTTCGCTTTTGTCACATAAAATTAAAAATAAGCTCCCAAACTTAAAAAAGCGATTTGTTTTGAAAAATACTGGGAAAAATAAGACTTCAAACAGAAATTCAGCCATTTTTAAAAAAAGTTATTAAAAATTGATTTTTTGAACAAAGAGGTACCCCTTATGAAATTTTCAATTTTCGCTTTTGTCACATAAAATTAAAAATAAGCTCCCAAACTTAAAAAAGCGATTTGTTTTGAAAAATACTGGGAAAAATAAGACTTCAAACAGAAATTCAGCCATTTTAAAAAAAAATTATTAAAAATTGATTTTTTGAACAAAGAGGTACCCCTTATGAAATTTTCAATTTTCGCTTTTGTCACATAAAATTAAAAATAAGCTCCCAAACTTAAAAAAGCGATTTGTTTTGAAAAATACTGGGAAAAATAAGACTTCAAACAGAAATTCAGCCATTTTTAAAAAAAGTTATTAAAAATTGATTTTTTGAACAAAGAGGTACCCCTTATGAAATTTTCAATTTTCGCTTTTGTCACATAAAATTAAAAATAAGCTCCCAAACTTAAAAAAGCGATTTGTTTTGAAAAATACTGGGAAAAATAAGACTTCAAACAGAAATTCAGCCATTTTTAAAAAAAATTATTAAAAATTGATTTTTTGAACAAAGAGGTACCCCTTATGAAATTTTCAATTTTCGCTTTTGTCACATAAAATTAAAAATAAGCTCCCAAACTTAAAAAAGCGATTTGTTTTGAAAAATACTGGGAAAAATAAGACTTCAAACAAAAATTCAGCCATTTCTAAAAAAAATTTTTAAAAATCGATTTTTTGAACAAAGAGGTACCCCTTATGAAATTTTCAATTTTCGCTTTTGTCACATAAAATTAAAAATAAGCTCCCAAACTTAAAAAAGCGATTTGTTTTGAAAAATACTGGGAAAAATAAGACTTCAAACAGAAATTCAGCCATTTTAAAAAAAAATTATTAAAAATTGATTTTTTGAACAAAGAGGTACCCCTTATGAAATTTTCAATTTTCGCTTTTGTCACATAAAATTAAAAATAAGCTCCCAAACTTAAAAAAGCGATTTGTTTTGAAAAATACTGGGAAAAATAAGACTTCAAACAGAAATTCAGCCATTTTTAAAAAAAATTATTAAAAATTGATTTTTTGAACAAAGAGGTACCCCTTATGAAATTTTCAATTTTCGCTTTTGTCACATAAAATTAAAAATAAGCTCCCAAACTTAAAAAAGCGATTTGTTTTGAAAAATACTGGGAAAAATAAGACTTCAAACAGAAATTCAGCCATTTTTAAAAAAAATTATTAAAAATTGATTTTTTGAACAAAGAGGTACCCCTTATGAAATTTTCAATTTTCGCTTTTGTCACATAAAATTAAAAATAAGCTCCCAAACTTAAAAAAGCGATTTGTTTTGAAAAATACTGGGAAAAATAAGACTTCAAACAAAAATTCAGCCATTTCTAAAAAAAATTTTTAAAAATCGATTTTTTGAACAAAGAGGTACCCCTTATGAAATTTTCAATTTTCGCTTTTGTCACATAAAATTAAAAATAAGCTCCCAAACTTAAAAAAGCGATTTGTTTTGAAAAATACTGGGAAAAATAAGACTTCAAACAGAAATTCAGCCATTTTAAAAAAAAATTATTAAAAATTGATTTTTTGAACAAAGAGGTACTCCTTATGAAATTTTCAATTTTCGCTTTTGTCACATAAAATTAAAAATAAGCTCCCAAACTTAAAAAAGCGATTTGTTTTGAAAAATACTGGGAAAAATAAGACTTCAAACAGAAATTCAGCCATTTTTAAAAAAAATTATTACAAATTGATTTTTTGAACAAAGAGGTACCCCTTATGAAATTTTCAACTTTCGCTTTTGTCACATAAAATTAAAAATAAGCTCCCAAACTTAAAAAAGCGATTTGTTTTGAAAAATACTGGGAAAAATAAGACTTCAAACAGAAATTCAGCCATTTTTAAAAAAAATTATTAAAAATTGATTTTTTGAACAAAGAGGTACCCCTTATGAAATTTTCAATTTTCGCTTTTGTCACATAAAATTAAAAATAAGCTCCCAAACTTAAAAAAGCGATTTGTTTTGAAAAATACTGGGAAAAATAAGACTTCAAACAGAAATTCAGCCATTTAAAAAAAAAATTATTAAAAATTGATTTTTTGAACAAAGAGGTACCCCTTATGAAATTTTCAATTTTCGCTTTTGTCACATAAAATTAAAAATAAGCTCCCAAACTTAAAAAAGCGATTTGTTTTGAAAAATACTGGGAAAAATAAGACTTCAAACAGAAATTCAGCCATTTTTAAAAAAAATTATTAAAAATTGATTTTTTGAACAAAGAGGTACCCCTTATGAAATTTTCAATTTTCGCTTTTGTCACATAAAATTAAAAATAAGCTCCCAAACTTAAAAAAGCGATTTGTTTTGAAAAATACTGGGAAAAATAAGACTTCAAACAGAAATTCAGCCATTTAAAAAAAAAATTATTAAAAATTGATTTTTTGAACAAAGAAATTTTCAATTTTCGCTTTTGTCACATAAAATTAAAAATAAACTCCCAAACTTAAAAAAGCGATTTGTTTTGAAAAATACTGGGAAAAATAAGACTTCAAACAGAAATTCAGCCATTTTTAAAAAAAATTATTAAAAATTGATTTTTTTAACAAAGAGGTACCCCTTATGAAATTTTCAATTTTCGCTTTTGTCACATAAAATTAAAAATAAGCTCCCAAACTTAAAAAAGCGATTTGTTTTGAAAAATACTGGGAAAAATAAGACTTCAAACAGAAATTCAGCCATTTAAAAAAAAAATTATTAAAAATTGATTTTTTGAACAAAGAAATTTTCAATTTTCGCTTTTGTCACATAAAATTAAAAATAAGCTCCCAAACTTAAAAAAGCGATTTGTTTTGAAAAATACTGGGAAAAATAAGACTTCAAACAGAAATTCAGCCATTTTTAAAAAAAATTATTAAAAATTGATTTTTTGAACAAAGAGGTACCCCTTATGAAATTTTCAATTTTCGCTTTTGTCACATAAAATTAAAAATAAGCTCCCAAACTTAATAAAGCGATTTGTTTTGAAAAATACTGGGAAAAATAAGACTTCAAACAGAAATTCAGCCATTTTAAAAAAAAAATTATTAAAAATTGATTTTTTGAACAAAGAGGTACCCCTTATGAAATTTTCAATTTTCGCTTTTGTCACATAAAATTAAAAATAAGCTCCCAAACTTAAAAAAGCGATTTGTTTTGAAAAATACTGGGAAAAATAAGACTTCAAACAGAAATTCAGACATTTTTAAAAAAAATTATTAAAAATTGATTTTTTGAACAAAGAGGTACCCCTTATGAAATTTTCAATTTTCGCTTTTGTCATATAAAATTAAAAATAAGCTCCCAAACTTAAAAAAGCGATTTGTTTTGAAAAATACTGGGAAAAATAAGACTTCAAACAGAAATTCAGCCATTTTAAAAAAAAATTATTAAAAATTGATTTTTTGAACAAAGAGGTACCCCTTATGAAATTTTCAATTTTCGCTTTTGTCACATAAAATTAAAAATAAGCTCCCAAACTTAAAAAAGCGATTTGTTTTGAAAAATACTGGGAAAAATAAGACTTCAAACAGAAATTCAGCCATTTTTAAAAAAAATTATTAAAAATTGATTTTTTGAACAAAGAGGTACCCCTTATGAAATTTTCAATTTTCGCTTTTGTCATATAAAATTAAAAATAAGCTCCCAAACTTAAAAACGCGATTTGTTTTGAAAAATACTGGGAAAAATAAGACTTCAAACAGAAATTCAGCCATTTTTAAAAAAAATTATTAAAAATTGATTTTTTGAACAAAGAGGTACCCCTTATGAAATTTTCAATTTTCGCTTTTGTCACATAAAATTAAAAATAAGCTCCCAAACTTAAAAAAGCGATTTGTTTTGAAAAATACTGGGAAAAATAAGACTTCAAACAGAAATTCAGCCATTTTTAAAAAAAATTATTAAAATTTGATTTTTTTAACAAAGAGGTACCCCTTATGAAATTTTCAATTTTCGCTTTTGTCACATAAAATTAAAAATAAGCTCCCAAACTTAAAAAAGCGATTTGTTTTGAAAAATACTGGGAAAAATAAGACTTCAAACAGAAATTCAGCCATTTTTAAAAAAAATTATTAAAAATTGATTTTTTGAACAAAGAGGTACCCCTTATGAAATTTTCAATTTTCGCTTTTGTCACATAAAATTAAAAATAAGCTCCCAAACTTAAAAAAGCGATTTGTTTTGAAAAATACTGGGAAAAATAAGACTTCAAACAGAAATTCAGCCATTTTTAAAAAAAATTATTAAAAATTGATTTTTTGAACAAAGAGGTACCCCTTATGAAATTTTCAATTTTCGCTTTTGTCACATAAAATTAAAAATAAGCTCCCAAACTTAAAAAAGCGATTTGTTTTGAAAAATACTGGGAAAAATAAGACTTCAAACAGAAATTCAGCCATTTTAAAAAAAAATTATTAAAAATTGATTTTTTGAACAAAGAGGTACCCCTTATGAAATTTTCAATTTTCGCTTTTGTCACATAAAATTAAAAATAAGCTCCCAAACTTAAAAAAGCGATTTGTTTTGAAAAATACTGGGAAAAATAAGACTTCAAACAGAAATTCAGCCATTTTTAAAAAAAATTATTAAAAATTGATTTTTTGAACAAAGAGGTACCCCTTATGAAATTTTCAATTTTCGCTTTTGTCACATAAAATTAAAAATAAGCTCCCAAACTTAAAAAAGCGATTTGTTTTGAAAAATACTGGGAAAAATAAGACTTCAAACAGAAATTCAGCCATTTTTAAAAAAAATTATTAAAAATTGATTTTTTGAACAAAGAGGTACGTACCCCTTATGAAATTTTCAATTTTCGCTTTTGTCACATAAAATTAAAAATAAGCTCCCAAACTTAAAAAAGCGATTTGTTTTGAAAAATACTGGGAAAAATTAGACTTCAAACAGAAATTCAGCCATTTTTAAAAAAAATTATTAAAAATTGATTTTTTGAACAAAGAGGTACACCTTATGAAATTTTCAATTTTCGCTTTTGTCACATAAAATTAAAGATAAGCTCCCAAACTTAAAAAAACGATTTGTTTTGAAAAATACTGGGAAAAATAAGACTTCAAACAGAAATTCAGCCATTTCTAAAAAAAATTTTTTAAAATCGATTTTTTGAACAAAGAGGTACCCCTTATGAAATTTTCAATTTTCGCTTTTGTCACATAAAATTAAAAATAAGCTCCCAAACTTAAAAAAGCGATTTGTTTTGAAAAATACTGGGAAAAATAAGACTTCAAACAGAAATTCAGCCATTTCTAAAAAAAAATTTTAAAAATCGATTTTTTGAACAAAGAGGTACCCCTTATGAAATTTTCAATTTTCGCTTTTGTCACATAAAATTAAAAATAAGCTCCCAAACTTAAAAAAGCGATTTGTTTTGAAAAATACTGGGAAAAATAAGACTTCAAACAGAAATTCAGCCATTTCTAAAAAAAATTTTTAAAAATCGATTTTTTGAACAAAGAGGTACCCCTTATGAAATTTTCAATTTTCGCTTTTGTCACATAAAATTAAAAATAAGCTCCCAAACTTAAAAAAGCGATTTGTTTTGAAAAATACTGGGAAAAATAAGACTTCAAACAGAAATTCAGCCATTTCTAAAAAAAATTTTTAAAAATCGATTTTTTGAACAAAGAGGTACCCCTTATGAAATTTTCAATTTTCGCTTTTGTCACATAAAATTAAAAATAAGCTCCCAAACTTAAAAAAGCGATTTGTTTTGAAAAATACTGGGAAAAATAAGACTTCAAACAGAAATTCAGCCATTTCTAAAAAAAATTTTTAAAAATCGATTTTTTGAACAAAGAGGTACCCCTTATGAAATTTTCAATTTTCGCTTTTGTCACATAAAATTAAAAATAAGCTCCCAAACTTAAAAAAGCGATTTGTTTTCAAAAATACTGGGAAAAATTAGACTCCAAACAAAAATTCAGCCATTTCTAAAAAAAATTTTTTTAGATCGATTTTTTGAACAAAGAGGTACCCCTTATGAAATTTTCAATTTTCGCTTTTGTCACATAAAATTAAAAATAAGCTCCCAAATTTAAAAAAGCGATTTGTTTTCAAAAATACTGGGAAAAATTAGACTTCAAACAAAAATTCAGCCATTTCTAAAAAAAATTTTTTTAAATCGATTTTTTGAACAAAGAGGTACCCCTTATGAAATTTTAAATTTTCGCTTTTGTCACATAAAATTAAAAATAAGCTCCCAAACTTAAAAAAGCGATTTGTTTTGAAAAATACTGGGAAAAATTAGACTTCAAACAAAAATTCAGCCATTTCTAAAAAAAATTTTTTAAATCGATTTTTTGAACAAAGAGGTACGCCTTATGAAATTTTCAATTTTCGCTTTTGTCACATACAATTAAAAATAAGCTCCCAAACTTAAAAAAGCGATTTGTTTTGAAAAATACTGGGAAAAATTAGACTTCAAACAAAAATTCAGCCATTTCTAAAAAAAATTTTTTTAAATCGATTTTTTGAACAAAGAGGTACGCCTTATGAAATTTTCAATTTTCGCTTTTGTCACATAAAATTAAAAATAAGCTCCCAAACTTAAAAAAGCGATTTGTTTTGAAAAATACTGGGAAAAATTAGACTTCAAACAAAAATTCAGCCATTTCTAAAAAAAATTTTTTTAAATCGATTTTTTGAACAGAGAGGTACGCCTTATGAAATTTTCAATTTTCGCTTTTGTCACATAAAATTAAAAATAAGCTCCCAAACTTAAAAAAGCGATTTGTTTTGAAAAATACTGGGAAAAATAAGACTTCAAACAAAAATTCAGCCATTTCTAAAAAAAATTTTTTTAAATCGATTTTTTGAACAAAGAGGTACGCCTTATGAAATTTTCAATTTTCGCTTTTGTCACATAAAATTAAAAATAAGCTCCCAAACTTAAAAAAGCGATTTGTTTTGAAAAATACTGGGAAAAATTAGACTTCAAACAAAAATGCAGCCATTTCTAAAAAAAATTTTTTAAATCGATTTTTTGAACAGAGAGGTACCCCTTATGAAATTTTTAATTTTCGCTTTTGTCACATAAAATTAAAAATAAGCTCCCAAACTTAAAAAAGCGATTTGTTTTGAAAAATACTGGGAAAAATTAGACTTCAAACAAAAATTCAGCCATTTCTAAAAAAAATTTTTTAAATCGATTTTTTGAACAAAGAGGTACCCCTTATGAAATTTTCAATTTTCGCTTTTGTCACATAAAATTAAAAATAAGCTTCCAAACTTAAAAAAGCGATTTGTTTTGAAAAATACTGGGAAAAAATAAGACTTCAAACAGAAATTCAGCCATTTCAAAAAAAAATTATTAAAAATCGATTTTTTTAACAAAGAGGTACCCCTTATGAAATTTTCAATTTTCGCTTTTGTCACATAAAATTAAAAATAAGCTCTACTGGGAAAAATAAGACTTCAAACAGAAATTCAGCCATTTTTAAAAAAATTATTAAAAATTGATTTTTTGAACAAAGAGGTACCCCTTATGAAATTTTCAATTTTCGCTTTTGTCACATAAAATTAAAAATAAGCTCCCAAACTTAAAAAAGCGATTTGTTTTGAAAAATACTGGGAAAAATAAGACTTCAAACAGAAATTCAGCCATTTTAAAAAAAAAATTATTAAAAATTGATTTTTTGAACAAAGAGGTACCCCTTATGAAATTTTCAATTTTCGCTTTTGTCACATAAAATTAAAAATAAGCTCCCAAACTTAAAAAAGCGATTTGTTTTGAAAAATACTGGGAAAAATAAGACTTCAAACAGAAATTCAGCCATTTTTAAAAAAAATTATTAAAAATTGATTTTTTGAACAAAGAGGTACCCCTTATGAAATTTTCAATTTTCGCTTTTGTCACATAAAATTAAAAATAAGCTCCCAAACTTAAAAAAGCGATTTGTTTTGAAAAATACTGGGAAAAATAAGACTTCAAACAGAAATTCAGCCATTTAAAAAAAAAATTATTAAAAATTGATTTTTTGAACAAAGAGGTACCCCTTATGAAATTTTCAATTTTCGCTTTTGTCACATAAAATTAAAAATAAGCTCCCAAACTTAAAAAAGCGATTTGTTTTGAAAAATACTGGGAAAAATAAGACTTCAAACAGAAATTCAGCCATTTTTAAAAAAAATTATTAAAATTTGATTTTTTGAACAAAGAGGTACCCCTTATGAAATTTTCAATTTTCGCTTTTGTCACATAAAATTAAAAATAAGCTCCCAAACTTAAAAAAGCGATTTGTTTTGAAAAATACTGGGAAAAATAAGACTTCAAACAGAAATTCAGCCATTTTTAAAAAAAATTATTAAAAATTGATTTTTTGAACAAAGAGGTACCCCTTATGAAATTTTCAATTTTCGCTTTTGTCACATAAAATTAAAAATAAGCTCCCAAACTTAAAAAAGCGATTTGTTTTGAAAAATACTGGGAAAAATTAGACTTCAAACAGAAATTCAGCCATTTTTAAAAAAAAATTTTTAAAAATCGATTTTTTGAACAAAGAGGTACCCCTTATGAAATTTTCAATTTTCGCTTTTGTCACATAAAATTAAAAATAAGCTCCCAAACTTAAAAAAGCGATTTGTTTTGAAAAATACTGGGAAAAATAAGACTTCAAACAGAAATTCAGCCATTTTTAAAAAAAATTATTAAAAATTGATTTTTTGAACAAAGAGGTACCCCTTATGAAATTTTCAATTTTCGCTTTTGTCACATAAAATTAAAAATAAGCTCCCAAACTTAAAAAAGCGATTTGTTTTGAAAAATACTGGGAAAAATTAGACTTCAAACAGAAATTCAGCCATTTTTAAAAAAAAATTTTTAAAAATCGATTTTTTGAACAAAGAGGTACCCCTTATGAAATTTTCAATTTTCGCTTTTGTCACATAAAATTAAAAATAAGCTCCCAAACTTAAAAAAACGATTTGTTTTGAAAAATACTGGGAAAAATAAGACTTCAAACAGAAATTCAGCCATTTCTAAAAAAAATTTTTAAAAATCGATTTTTTGAACAAAGAGGTACCCCTTATGAAATTTTCAATTTTCGCTTTTGTCACATAAAATTAAAAATAAGCTCCCAAACTTAAAAAAGCGATTTGTTTTGAAAAATACTGGGAAAAATAAGACTTCAAACAGAAATTCAGCCATTTCTAAAAAAAATTTTTAAAAATCGATTTTTTGAACAAAGAGGTACCCCTTATGAAATTTTCAATTTTCGCTTTTGTCACATAAAATTAAAAATAAGCTCCCAAACTTAAAAAAGCGATTTGTTTTGAAAAATACTGGGAAAAATAAGACTTCAAACAGAAATTCAGCCATTTTTAAAAAAAATTATTAAAAATTGATTTTTTGAACAAAGAGGTACCCCTTATGAAATTTTCAATTTTCGCTTTTGTCACATAAAATTAAAAATAAGCTCCCAAACTTAAAAAAGCGATTTGTTTTGAAAAATACGGGGAAAAATAAGACTTCAAACAGAAATTCAGCCATTTTTAAAAAAAATTATTAAAAATTGATTTTTTGAACAAAGAGGTACCCCTTATGAAATTTTCAATTTTCGCTTTTGTCACATAAAATTAAAAATAAGCTCCCAAACTTAAAAAAGCGATTTGTTTTGAAAAATACTGGGAAAAATAAGACTTCAAACAGAAATTCAGCCATTTTTAAAAAAAATTATTAAAAATTGATTTTTTGAACAAAGAGGTACCCCTTATGAAATTTTCAATTTTCGCTTTTGTCACATAAAATTAAAAATAAGCTCCCAAACTTAAAAAAGCGATTTGTTTTGAAAAATACTGGGAAAAATAAGACTTCAAACAGAAATTCAGCCATTTTTAAAAAAAATTATTAAAAATTGATTTTTTGAACAAAGAGGTACCCCTTATGAAATTTTCAATTTTCGCTTTTGTCACATAAAATTAAAAATAAGCTCCCAAACTTAAAAAAGCGATTTGTTTTGAAAAATACTGGGAAAAATAAGACTTCAAACAGAAATTCAGCCATTTTTAAAAAAAATTATTAAAAATTGATTTTTTGAACAAAGAGGTACCCCTTATGAAATTTTCAATTTTCGCTTTTGTCACATAAAATTAAAAATAAGCTCCCAAACTTAAAAAAGCGATTTGTTTTGAAAAATACTGGGAAAAATAAGACTTCAAACAGAAATTCAGCCATTTTTAAAAAAAATTATTAAAAATTGATTTTTTGAACAAAGAGGTACCCCTTATGAAATTTTCAATTTTCGCTTTTGTCACATAAAATTAAAAATAAGCTCCCAAACTTAAAAAAGCGATTTGTTTTGAAAAATACTGGGAAAAATAAGACTTCAAACAGAAATTCAGCCATTTTTAAAAAAAATTATTAAAAATTGATTTTTTGAACAAAGAGGTACCCCTTATGAAATTTTCAATTTTCGCTTTTGTCACATAAAATTAAAAATAAGCTCCCAAACTTAAAAAAGCGATTTGTTTTGAAAAATACTGGGAAAAATAAGACTTCAAACAGAAATTCAGCCATTTTTAAAAAAAATTATTAAAAATTGATTTTTTGAACAAAGAGGTACCCCTTATGAAATTTTCAATTTTCGCTTTTGTCACATAAAATTAAAAATAAGCTCCCAAACTTAAAAAAGCGATTTGTTTTGAAAAATACTGGGAAAAATAAGACTTCAAACAGAAATTCAGCCATTTTTAAAAAAAATTATTAAAAATTGATTTTTTGAACAAAGAGGTACCCCTTATGAAATTTTCAATTTTCGCTTTTGTCACATAAAATTAAAAATAAGCTCCCAAACTTAAAAAAGCGATTTGTTTTGAAAAATACTGGGAAAAATAAGACTTCAAACAGAAATTCAGCCATTTTAAAAAAAAATTATTAAAAATTGATTTTTTGAACAAAGAGGTACCCGTTATGAAATTTTCAATTTTCGCTTTTGTCATATAAAATTAAAAATAAGCTCCCAAACTTAAAAAAGCGATTTGTTTTGAAAAATACTGGGAAAAATAAGACTTCAAACAGAAATTCAGCCATTTTTAAAAAAAATTATTAAAATTTGATTTTTTGAACAAAGAGGTACCCCTTATGAAATTTTCAATTTTCGCTTTTGTCACATAAAATTAAAAATAAGCTCCCAAACTTAAAAAAGCGATTTGTTTTGAAAAATACTGGGAAAAATAAGACTTCAAACAGAAATTCAGCCATTTTTAAAAAAAATTATTAAAATTTGATTTTTTGAACAAAGAGGTACCCCTTATGAAATTTTCAATTTTCGCTTTTGTCACATAAAATTAAAAATAAGCTCCCAAACTTAAAAAAGCGATTTGTTTTGAAAAATACTGGGAAAAATAAGACTTCAAACAGAAATTCAGCCATTTTTAAAAAAAATTATTAAAAATTGATTTTTTGAACAAAGAGGTACCCCTTATGAAATTTTCAATTTTCGCTTTTGTCACATAAAATTAAAAATAAGCTCCCAAACTTAAAAAAGCGATTTGTTTTAAAAAATACTGGGAAAAATAAGACTTCAAACAGAAATTCAGCCATTTTTAAAAAAAATTATTAAAAATTGATTTTTTGAACAAAGAGGTACCCCTTATGAAATTTTCAATTTTCGCTTTTGTCACATAAAATTAAAAATAAGCTCCCAAACTTAAAAAAGCGATTTGTTTTGAAAAATACTGGGAAAAATTAGACTTCAAACAGAAATTCAGCCATTTTTAAAAAAAATTATTAAAAATTGATTTTTTGAACAAAGAGGTACACCTTATGAAATTTTCAATTTTCGCTTTTGTCACATAAAATTAAAAATAAGCTCCCAAACTTAAAAAAATGATTTGTTTTGAAAAATACTGGGAAAAATAAGACTTCAAACAGAAATTCAGCCATTTCTAAAAAAAATTTTTTAAAATCGATTTTTTGAACAAAGAGGTACCCCTTATGAAATTTTCAATTTTCGCTTTTGTCACATAAAATTAAAAATAAGCTCCCAAACTTAAAAAAGCGATTTGTTTTGAAAAATACTGGGAAAAATAAGACTTCAAACAGAAATTCAGCCATTTCTAAAAAAAATTTTTAAAAATCGATTTTTTGAACAAAGAGGTACCCCTTATGAAATTTTCAATTTTCGCTTTTGTCACATAAAATTAAAAATAAGCTCCCAAACTTAAAAAAGCGATTTGTTTTGAAAAATACTGGGAAAAATAAGACTTCAAACAGAATTTCAGCCATTTCTAAAAAAAATTTTTAAAAATCGATTTTTTGAACAAAGAGGTACCCCTTATGAAATTTTCAATTTTCGCTTTTGTCACATAAAATTAAAAATAAGCTCCCAAACTTAAAAAAGCGATTTGTTTTGAAAAATACTGGGAAAAATAAGACTTCAAACAGAAATTCAGCCATTTCTAAAAAAAATTTTTAAAAATCGATTTTTTGAACAAAGAGGTACCCCTTATGAAATTTTCAATTTTCGCTTTTGTCACATAAAATTAAAAATAAGCTCCCAAACTTAAAAAAGCGATTTGTTTTGAAAAATACTGGGAAAAATAAGACTTCAAACAGAAATTCAGCCATTTCTAAAAAAAATTTTTTAAAATCGATTTTTTGAACAAAGAGGTACCCCTTATGAAATTTTCAATTTTCGCTTTTGTCACATAAAATTAAAAATAAGCTCCCAAACTTAAAAAAGCGATTTGTTTTGAAAAATACTGGGAAAAATAAGACTTCAAACAGAAATTCAGCCATTTCTAAAAAAAATTTTTAAAAATCGATTTTTTGAACAAAGAGGTACCCCTTATGAAATTTTCAATTTTCGCTTTTGTCACATAAAATTAAAAATAAGCTCCCAAACTTAAAAAAGCGATTTGTTTTCAAAAATACTGGGAAAAATTAGACTCCAAACAAAAATTCAGCCATTTCTAAAAAAAATTTTTTAAAATCGATTTTTTGAACAAAGAGGTACCCCTTATGAAATTTTCAATTTTCACTTTTGTCACATAAAATTAAAAATAAGCTCCCAAATTTAAAAAAGCGATTTGTTTTCAAAAATACTAGGAAAAATTAGACTTCAAACAAAAATTCAGCCATTTCTAAAAAAAATTTTTTTAAATCGATTTTTTGAACAAAGAGGTACCCCTTATGAAATTTTAAATTTTCGCTTTTGTCACATAAAATTAAAAATAAGCTCCCAAACTTAAAAAAGCGATTTGTTTTGAAAAATACTGGGAAAAATTAGACTTCAAACAAAAATTCAGCCATTTCTAAAAAAAATTTTTTAAATCGATTTTTTGAACAAAGAGGTACGCCTTATGAAATTTTCAATTTTCGCTTTTGTCACATAAAATTAAAAATAAGCTCCCAAACTTAAAAAAGCGATTTGTTTTGAAAAATACTGGGAAAAATTAGACTTCAAACAAAAATTCAGCCATTTCTAAAAAAAAATTTTTTAAATCGATTTTTTGAACAAAGAGGTACCCCTTATGAAATTTTCAATTTTCGCTTTTGTCACATAAAATTAAAAATAAGCTCCCAAACTTAAAAAAGCGATTTGTTTTGAAAAATACTGGGAAAAATTAGACTTCAAACAAAAATTCAGCCATTTCTAAAAAAAATTTTTTTAAATCGATTTTTTGAACAAAGAGGTACCCCTTATGAAATTTTCAATTTTCGCTTTTGTCACATAAAGTTAAAAATAAGCTCCCAAACTTAAAAAAGCGATTTGTTTTGAAAAATACTGGGAAAAATAAGACTTCAAACAAAAATTCAGCCATTTCTAAAAAAAATTTTTTAAAATCGATTTTTTGAACAAAGAGGTGTACCCCTTATGAAATTTTCAATTTTCGTTTTTGTCACATAAAATTAAAAATAAGCTCCCAAACTTAAAAAAGCGATTTGTTTTGAAAAATACTGGGAAAAATAAGACTTCAAACAAAAATTCAGCCATGTCTAAAAAAAATTTTTAAAAATCGATTTTTTGAACAAAGAGGTACCCCTTATGAAATTTTCAATTTTCGCTTTTGTCACATAAAGTTAAAAATAAGCTCCCAAACTTAAAAAAGCGATTTGTTTTGAAAAATACTGGGAAAAATAAGACTTCAAACAAAAATTCAGCCATTTCTAAAAAAAATTTTTAAAAATCGATTTTTTGAACAAAGAGGTACCCCTTATGAAATTTTCAATTTTCGCTTTTGTCACATAAAATTAAAAATAAGCTCCCAAACTTAAAAAAGCGATTTGTTTTGAAAAATACTGGGAAAAATTAGACTTCAAACAAAAATTCAGCCATTTCTAAAAAAAATTTTTTAAATCGATTTTTTGAACAGAGAGGTACCCCTTATGAAATTTTTAATTTTCGCTTTTGTCACATAAAATTAAAAATAAGCTCCCAAACTTAAAAAAGCGATTTGTTTTGAAAAATACTGGGAAAAATTAGACTTCAAACAAAAATTCAGCCATTTCTAAAAAAAATTTTTTAAATCGATTTTTTGAACAAAGAGGTACCCCTTATGAAATTTTCAATTTTCGCTTTTGTCACATAAAATTTAAAATAAGCTCCCAAACTTAAAAAAGCGATTTGTTTTGAAAAATACTGGGAAAAATAAGACTTCAAACAAAAATTCAGCCATTTCTAAAAAAAATTTCTTAAAATCGATTTTTTGAACAAAGAGGTACCCCTTATTAAAAATTTTCAATTTTCGCTTTTGTCACATAAAATTAAAAATAAGCTCCCAAACTTAAAAAAGCGATTTGTTTTGAAAAATAGTGGGAAAAATAAGACTTCAAACAAAAATTCAGCCATTTCTAAAAAAAATTTTTAAAAATCGATTTTTTGAACAAAGAAATTATGAAATTTTCAATTTTCGCTTTTGTCACATAAAATTAAAAATAAGCTCCCAAACTTAAAAAAGCGATTTGTTTTGAAAAATAGTGGGAAAAATAAGACTTCAAACAAAAATTCAGCCATTTCCAAAAAATTTTTTTAAAAATCGATTTTTTGAATAAAGAGGTACCCCTTATGAAATTTTCAATTTTCGCTTTTGTCACATAAAATTAAAAATAAGCTCCCAAACTTAAAAAAGCGATTTGTTTTGAAAAATAGTGGGAAAAATAAGACTTCAAACAAAAATTCAGCCATTTCCAAAAAAAATTTTTAAATCGATTTTTTGAACAAAGAGGTACCCCTTATGAAATTTTCAATTTTCGCTTTTGTCACATAAAGTTAAAAATAAGCTCCCAAACTTAAAAAAGCGATTTGTTTTGAAAAATACTGGGAAAAATTAGACTTCAAACAAAAATTCAGCCATTTCTAAAAAAAATTTTTTAAAATCGATTTTTTGAACAAAGAGGTACCCCTTATGAAATTTTCAATTTTCGCTTTTGTCACATAAAGTTAAAAATAAGCTCCCAAACTTAAAAAAGCGATTTGTTTTGAAAAATACTGGGAAAAATTAGACTTCAAACAAAAATTCAGCCATTTCTAAAAAAAATTTTTTTAAATCGATTTTTTGAACAAAGAGGTACCCCTTATGAAATTTTCAATTTTCGCTTTTGTCACATAAAATTAAAAATAAGCTCCCAAACTTAAAAAAGCGATTTGTTTTGAAAAATACTGGGAAAAATTAGACTTCAAACAAAAATTCAGCCATTTCTAAAAAAAATTTTTTTAAATCGATTTTTTGAACAGAGGTACCCCTTATGAAATTTTCAATTTTCGCTTTTGTCACATAAAATTAAAAATAAGCTCCCAAACTTAAAAAAGCGATTTGTTTTGAAAAATACTGGGAAAAATAAGACTTCAAACAAAAATTCAGCCATTTCTAAAAAAAAATTTTTAAAATCGATTTTTTGAACAAAGAGGTACCCCTTATGAAATTTTCAATTTTCGCTTTTGTCACATAAAATTAAAAATAAGCTCCCAAACTTAAAAAAGCGATTTGTTTTGAAAAATACTGGGAAAAATTAGACTTCAAACAAAAATTCAGCCATTTCTAAAAAAAATTTTTTTAAATCGATTTTTTGAACAGAGGTACCCCTTATGAAATTTTCAATTTTCGCTTTTGTCACATAAAATTAAAAATAAGCTCCCAAACTTAAAAAAGCGATTTGTTTTGAAAAATACTGGGAAAAATAAGACTTCAAACAAAAATTCAGCCATTTCTAAAAAAAATTTTTTAAAATCGATTTTTTGAACAAAGAGGTACCCCTTATGAAATTTTCAATTTTCGCTTTTGTCACATAAAATTAAAAATAAGCTCCCAAACTTAAAAAAGCGATTTGTTTTGAAAAATACTGGGAAAAATTAGACTTCAAACAAAAATTCAGCCATTTCTAAGAAAAATTTTTTTAAATCGATTTTTTGAACAAAGAGGTACCCCTTATGAAATTTTCAATTTTCGCTTTTGTCACATAAAATTAAAAATAAGCTCCCAAACTTAAAAAAGCGATTTGTTTTGAAAAATACTGGGAAAAATTAGACTTCAAACAAAAATTCAGCCATTTCTAAGAAAAATTTTTTTAAATCGATTTTTTGAACAAAGAGGTACCCTTTATGAAATTTTCAATTTTCGCTTTTGTCACATAAAGTTAAAAATAAGCTCCCAAACTTAAAAAAGCGATTTGTTTTGAAAAATACTGGGAAAAATTAGACTTCAAACAAAAATTCAGAAATTTCTAAAAAAAATTTTTTAAAATCGATTTTTTGAACAAAGAGGTACCCCTTATGAAATTTTCAATTTTCGCTTTTGTCACATAAAGTTAAAAATAAGCTCCCAAACTTAAAAAAGCGATTTGTTTTGAAAAATACTGGGAAAAATTAGACTTCAAACAAAAATTCAGCCATTTCTAAAAAAAATTTTTTTAAATCGATTTTTTGAACAAAGAGGTACCCCTTATGAAATTTTCAATTTTCGCTTTTGTCACATAAAATTAAAAATAAGCTCCCAAACTTAAAAAAGCGATTTGTTTTGAAAAATACTGGGAAAAATTAGACTTCAAACAAAAATTCAGCCATTTCTAAAAAAAATTTTTTAAAATCGATTTTTTGAACAAAGAGGTACCCCTTATGAAATTTTCAATTTTCGCTTTTGTCACATAAAATTAAAAATAAGCTCCCAAACTTAAAAAAGCGATTTGTTTTGAAAAATACTGGGAAAAATTAGACTTCAAACAAAAATTCAGCCATTTCTAAAAAAAATTTTTTAAAATCGATTTTTTGAACAAAGAGGTACCCCTTATGAAATTTTCAATTTTCGCTTTTGTCACATAAAGTTAAAAATAAGCTCCCAAACTTAAAAAAGCGATTTGTTTTGAAAAATACTGGGAAAAATTAGACTTCAAACAAAAATTCAGCCATTTCTAAAAAATTTTTTAAAAATCGATTTTTGAACAAAGAGGTACCCCTTATGAAATTTTCAATTTTCGCTTTTGTCACATAAAATTAAAAATAAGCTCCCAAACTTAAAAAAGCGATTTGTTTTGAAAAATACTGGGATAAATTAGACTTCAAACAAAAATTCAGAAATTTCTAAAAAAATTTTTTTAAATCGATTTTTTGAACAAAGAGGTACCCCTTATGAAATTTTCAATTTTCGCTTTTGTCACATAAAATTAAAAATAAGCTCCCAAACTTAAAAAAGCGATTTGTTTTGAAAAATACTGGGAAAAATTAGACTTCAAACAAAAATTCAGCCATTTCTAAAAAAAATTTTTTTAAATCGATTTTTTGAACAAAGAGGTACCCCTTATGAAATTTTCAATTTTCGCTTTTGTCACATAAAATTAAAAATAAGCTTCCAAACTTAAAAAAGCGATTTGTTTTGAAAAATACTGGGAAAAATAAGACTTCAAACAGAAATTCAGCCATTTTTAAAAAAAAATTATTAAAAATCGATTTTTTGAACAAAGAGGTACCCCTTATGAAATTTTCAATTTTCGCTTTTGTCACATAAAATTAAAAATAAGCTCCCAAACTTAAAAAAGCGATTTGTTTTGAAAAATACTGGGAAAAATAAGACTTCAAACAAAAATTCAGCCATTTCTAAGAAAAATTTTTTTAAATCGATTTTTTGAACAAAGAGGTACCCCTTATGAAATTTTCAATTTTCGCTTTTGTCACATAAAATTAAAAATAAGCTCCCAAACTTAAAAAAGCGATTTGTTTTGAAAAATACTGGGAAAAATTAGACTTCAAACAAAAATTCAGCCATTTCTAAAAAAAATTTTTTAAAATCGATTTTTTGAACAAAGAGGTACCCTTATGAAATTTTCAATTTTCGCTTTTGTCACATAAAATTAAAAATAAGCTCCCAAACTTAAAAAAGCGATTTGTTTTGAAAAATACTGGGAAAAATAAGACTTCAAACAAAAATTCAGCCATATCTAAGAAAAATTTTTTTAAATCGATTTTTTTAACAAAGAGGTACCCCTTATGAAATTTTCAATTTTCGCTTTTGTCACATAAAATTAAAAATAAGCTCCCAAACTTAAAAAAGCGATTTGTTTTGAAAAATACTGGGAAAAATTAGACTTCAAACAAAAATTCAGAAATTTCTAAAAAAAATTTTTTAAAATCGATTTTTTGAACAAAGAGGTACCCCTTATGAAATTTTCAATTTTCGCTTTTGTCACATAAAGTTAAAAATAAGCTCCCAAACTTAAAAAAGCGATTTGTTTTGAAAAATACTGGGAAAAATTAGACTTCAAACAAAAATTCAGCCATTTCTAAAAAAAATTTTTTTAAATCGATTTTTTGAACAAAGAGGTACCCCTTATGAAATTTTCAATTTTCGCTTTTGTCACATAAAGTTAAAAATAAGCTCCCAAACTTTAAAAAGCGATTTGTTTTGAAAAATACTGGGAAAAATTAGACTTCAAACAAAAATTCAGCCATTTCTAAAAAAAATTTTTTTAAATCGATTTTTTGAACAAAGAGGTACCCCTTATGAAATTTTCAATTTTCGCTTTTGTCACATAAAATTAAAAATAAGCTCCCAAACTTAAAAAAGCGATTTGTTTTGAAAAATACTGGGAAAAATTAGACTTCAAACAAAAATTCAGCCATTTCTAAAAAAAATTTTTTTAAATCGATTTTTTGAACAAAGAGGTACCCCTTATGAAATTGTCAATTTTCGCTTTTGTCACATAAAGTTAAAAATAAGCTCCCAAACTTAAAAAAGCGTTTTGTTTTGAAAAATACTGGGAAAAATTAGACTTCAAACAAAAATTCAGCCATTTCTAAAAAAAATTTTTTTAAATCGATTTTTTGAACAAAGAGGTACCCCTTATGAAATTTTCAATTTTCGCTTTTGTCACATAAAATTAAAAATAAGCTCCCAAACTTAAAAAAGCGATTTGTTTTGAAAAATACTGGGAAAAATTAGACTTCAAACAAAAATTCAGCCATTTCTAAAAAAAATTTTTTAAAATCGATTTTTTGAACAAAGAGGTACCCCTTATGAAATTTTCAATTTTCGCTTTTGTCACATAAAATTAAAAATAAGCTCCCAAACTTAAAAAAGCGATTTGTTTTGAAAAATACTGGGAAAAATTAGACTTCAAACAAAAATTCAGCCATTTCTAAAAAAAATTTTTTAAAATCGATTTTTTGAACAAAGAGGTACCCCTTATGAAATTTTCAATTTTCGCTTTTGTCACATAAAGTTAAAAATAAGCTCCCAAACTTAAAAAAGCGATTTGTTTTGAAAAATACTGGGAAAAATTAGACTTCAAACAAAAATTCAGCCATTTCTAAAAAATTTTTTAAAAATCGATTTTTGAACAAAGAGGTACCCCTTATGAAATTTTCAATTTTCGCTTTTGTCACATAAAATTAAAAATAAGCTCCCAAACTTAAAAAAGCGATTTGTTTTGAAAAATACTGGGAAAAATAAGACTTCAAACAGAAATTCAGCCATTTTTAAAAAAAATTATTAAAAATCGATTTTTTGAACAAAGAGGTACCCCTTATGAAATTTTAAATTTTCGCTTTTGTCACATAAAATTAAAAATAAGCTCCCAAACTTAAAAAAGCGATTTGTTTTGAAAAATACTGGGAAAAATAAGACTTCAAACAGAAATTCAGCCATATTTTAAAAAAATTATTAAAAATCGATTTTTTGAACAAAGAGGTACCCCTTATGAAATTTTCAATTTTCGCTTTTGTCACATAAAATTAAAAATAAGCTCCCAAACTTAAAAAAGCGATTTGTTTTGAAAAATACTGGGAAAAATAAGACTTCAAACAGAAATTCAGCCATTTTTAAAAAAAATTATTAAAAATCGATTTTTTGAACAAAGAGGTACCCCTTATGAAATTTTCAATTTTCGCTTTTGTCACATAAAATTAAAAATAAGCTCCCAAACTTAAAAAAGCGATTTGTTTTGAAAAATACTGGGAAAAATAAGACTTCAAACAGAAATTCAGCCATTTTTAAAAAAAATTATTAAAAATCGATTTTTTGAACAAAGAGGTACCCCTTATGAAATTTTCAATTTTCGCTTTTGTCACATAAAATTAAAAATAAGCTCCCAAACTTAAAAAAGCGATTTGTTTTGAAAAATACTGGGAAAAATAAGACTTCAAACAGAAATTCAGCCATTTTTAAAAAAAATTATTAAAAATCGATTTTTTGAACAAAGAGGTACCCCTTATGAAATTTTCAATTTTCGCTTTTGTCCCATAAAATTAAAAATAAGCTCCCAAACTTAAAAAAGCGATTTGTTTTGAAAAATACTGGGAAAAATAAGACTTCAAACAGAAATTCAGCCATTTTTAAAAAAAATTATTAAAAATTGATTTTTTGAACAAAGAGGTACCCCTTATGAAATTTTAAATTTTCGCTTTTGTCACATAAAATTAAAAATAAGCTCCCAAACTTAAAAAAGCGATTTGTTTTGAAAAATACTGGGAAAAATAAGACTTCAAACAGAAATTCAGCCATATTTTAAAAAAATTATTAAAAATCGATTTTTTGAACAAAGAGGTACCCCTTATGAAATTTTCAATTTTCGCTTTTGTCACATAAAATTAAAAATAAGCTCCCAAACTTAAAAAAGCGATTTGTTTTGAAAAATACTGGGAAAAATTAGACTTCAAAGAAAAATTCAGCCATTTCTAAGAAAAATTTTTTTAAATCGATTTTTTGAACAAAGAGGTACCCCTTATGAAATTTTCAATTTTCGCTTTTGTCACATAAAATTAAAAATAAGCTCCCAAACTTAAAAAAGCGATTTGTTTTGAAAAATACTGGGAAAAATAAGACTTCAAACAAAAATTCAGCCATATCTAAAAAAAATTTTTTTAAATCGATTTTTTTAACAAAGAGGTACCCCTTATGAAATTTTCAATTTTCGCTTTTGTCACATAAAATTAAAAATAAGCTCCCAAACTTAAAAAAGCGATTTGTTTTGAAAAATACTGGGAAAAATTAGACTTCAAACAAAAATTCAGCCATTTCTAAAAAAAATTTTTTAAAATCGATTTTTTGAACAAAGAGGTACCCCTTATGAAATTTTCAATTTTCGCTTTTGTCACATAAAATTAAAAATAAGCTCCCAAACTTAAAAAAGCGATTTGTTTTGAAAAATACTGGGAAAAATTAGACTTCAAACAAAAATTCAGCCATTTCTAAAAAAAATTTCTTAAAATCGATTTTTTGAACAAAGAGGTACCCCTTATGAAATTTTCAATTTTCGCTTTTGTCACATAAAGTTAAAAATAAGCTCCCAAACTTAAAAAAGCGATTTGTTTTGAAAAATACTGGGAAAAATTAGACTTCAAACAAAAATTCAGCCATTTCTAAGAAAAATTTTTTTAAATCGATTTTTTGAACAAAGAGGTACCCCTTATGAAATTTTCAATTTTCGCTTTTGTCACATAAAGTTAAAAATAAGCTCCCAAACTTAAAAAAGCGATTTGTTTTGAAAAATACTGGGAAAAATTAGACTTCAAACAAAAATTCAGCCATTTCTAAGAAAAATTTTTTTAAATCGATTTTTTGAACAAAGAGGTACCCCTTGTGAAATTTTCAATTTTCGCTTTTGTCACATAAAGTTAAAAATAAGCTCCCAAACTTAAAAAAGAGATTTGTTTTGAAAAATACTGGGAAAAATTAGACTTCAAACAAAAATTCAGCCATTTCTAAGAAAAATTTTTTTAAATCGATTTTTTGAACAAAGAGGTACCCCTTATGAAATTTTCAATTTTCGCTTTTGTCACATAAAGTTAAAAATAAGCTCCCAAACTTAAAAAAGCGATTTGTTTTGAAAAATACTGGGAAAAATTAGACTTCAAACAAAAATTCAGCCATTTCTAAGAAAAATTTTTTTAAATCGATTTTTTGAACAAAGAGGTACCCCTTATGAAATTTTCAATTTTCGCTTTTGTCACATAAAGTTAAAAATAAGCTCCCAAACTTAAAAAAGCGATTTGTTTTGAAAAATACTGGGAAAAATTAGACTTCAAACAAAAATTCAGCCATTTCTAAGAAAAATTTTTTTAAATCGATTTTTTGAACAAAGAGGTACCCCTTATGAAATTTTCAATTTTCGCTTTTGTCACATAAAGTTAAAAATAAGCTCCCAAACTTAAAAAAGCGATTTGTTTTGAAAAATACTGGGAAAAATTAGACTTCAAACAAAAATTCAGCCATTTCTAAAAAAAATTTTTTTAAATCGATTTTTTGAACAAAGAGGTACCCCTTATGAAATTTTCAATTTTCGCTTTTGTCACATAAAGTTAAAAATAAGCTCCCAAACTTAAAAAAGCGATTTGTTTTGAAAAATACTGGGAAAAATTAGACTTCAAACAAAAATTCAGCCATTTCTAAAAAAAATTTTTTTAAATCGATTTTTTGAACAAAGAGGTACCCCTTATGAAATTTTCAATTTTCGCTTTTGTCACATAAAATTAAAAATAAGCTCCCAAACTTAAAAAAGCGATTTGTTTTGAAAAATACTGGGATAAATTAGACTTCAAACAAAAATTCAGCCATTTCTAAAAAAAATTTTTTTAAATCGATTTTTTGAACAAAGAGGTACCCCTTATGAAATTTTCAATTTTCGCTTTTGTCACATAAAATTAAAAATAAGCTCCCAAACTTAAAAAAGCGATTTGTTTTGAAAAATACTGGGATAAATTAGACTTCAAACAAAAATTCAGCCATTTCTAAAAAAAATTTTTTTAAATCGATTTTTTGAACAAAGAGGTACCCCTTATGAAATTTTCAATTTTCGCTTTTGTCACATAAAATTAAAAATAAGCTCCCAAACTTAAAAAAGCGATTTGTTTTGAAAAATACTGGGATAAATTAGACTTCAAACAAAAATTCAGCCATTTCTAAAAAAAATTTTTTTAAATCGATTTTTTGAACAAAGAGGTACCCCTTATGAAATTTTCAATTTTCGCTTTTGTCACATAAAATTAAAAATAAGCTCCCAAACTTAAAAAAGCGATTTGTTTTGAAAAATACTGGGATAAATTAGACTTCAAACAAAAATTCAGCCATTTCTAAAAAAAATTTTTTTAAATCGATTTTTTGAACAAAGAGGTACCCCTTATGAAATTTTCAATTTTCGCTTTTGTCACATAAAATTAAAAATAAGCTCCCAAACTTAAAAAAGCGATTTGTTTTGAAAAATACTGGGATAAATTAGACTTCAAACAAAAATTCAGCCATTTCTAAAAAAAATTTTTTTAAATCGATTTTTTGAACAAAGAGGTACCCCTTATGAAATTTTCAATTTTCGCTTTTGTCACATAAAATTAAAAATAAGCTCCCAAACTTAAAAAAGCGATTTGTTTTGAAAAATACTGGGAAAAATTAGACTTCAAACAAAAATTCAGCCATTTTTAAAAAAAATTTTTTTAAATCGATTTTTTGAACAAAGAGGTACCCCTTATGAAATTTTCAATTTTCGCTTTTGTCACATAAAGTTAAAAATAAGCTCCCAAACTTAAAAAAGCGATTTGTTTTGAAAAATACTGGGAAAAATTAGACTTCAAACAAAAATTCAGCCATTTCTAAAAAAAATTTTTTTAAATCGATTTTTTGAACAAAGAGGTACCCCTTATGAAATTTTCAATTTTCGCTTTTGTCACATAAAATTAAAAATAAGCTCCCAAACTTAAAAAAGCGATTTGTTTTGAAAAATACTGGGATAAATTAGACTTCAAACAAAAATTCAGCCATTTCTAAAAAAAATTTTTTTAAATCGATTTTTTGAACAAAGAGGTACCCCTTATGAAATTTTCAATTTTCGCTTTTGTCACATAAAATTAAAAATAAGCTCCCAAACTTAAAAAAGCGATTTGTTTTGAAAAATACTGGGAAAAATTAGACTTCAAACAAAAATTCAGCCATTTCTAAAAAAAATTTTTTTAAATCGATTTTTTGAACAAAGAGGTACCCCTTATGAAATTTTCAATTTTCGCTTTTGTCACATAAAATTAAAAATAAGCTCCCAAACTTAAAAAAGCGATTTGTTTTGAAAAATACTGGGAAAAATAAGACTTCAAACAAAAATTCAGCCATTTCTAAAAAAAGTTTTTTAAAATCGATTTTTTCAAAAAAGAGGTACCCCTTATGAAATTTTCAATTTTCGCTTTTGTCACATAAAATTAAAAATAAGCTCCCAAACTTAAAAGAGCGAATTGTTTTGAAAAATACTGGGAAAAATAAGACTTCAAACAAAAATTCAGCCATTTCTAAAAAAAATTTTTAAAAATCGATTTTTTGAACAAAGAGGTACCCCTTATGAAATTTTCAATTTTCGCTTTTGTCACATAAAATTAAAAATAAGCTCCCAAACTTAAAAGAGCGATTTGTTTTGAAAAATACTGGGAAAAATAAGACTTCAAACAAAAATTCAGCCATTTCTAAAAAAAATTTTTAAAAATCGATTTTTTGAACAAAGAGGTACCCCTTATGAAATTTTCAATTTTCGCTTTTGTCACATAAAATTAAAAATAAGCTCCCAAACTTAAAAGAGCGATTTGTTTTGAAAAATACTGGGAAAAATAAGACTTCAAACAAAAATTCAGCCATTTCTAAAAAAAATTTTTAAAAATCGATTTTTTGAACAAAGAGGTACCCCTTATGAAATTTTCAATTTTCGCTTTTGTCACATAAAATTAAAAATAAGCTCCCAAACTTAAAAGAGCGATTTGTTTTGAAAAATACTGGGAAAAATAAGACTTCAAACAAAAATTCAGCCATTTCTAAAAAAAATTTTTAAAAATCGATTTTTTGAACAAAGAGGTACCCCTTATGAAATTTTCAATTTTCGCTTTTGTCACATAAAATTAAAAATAAGCTCCCAAACTTAAAAGAGCGATTTGTTTTGAAAAATACTGGGAAAAATAAGACTTCAAACAAAAATTCAGCCATTTCTAAAAAAAATTTTTAAAAATCGATTTTTTGAACAAAGAGGTACCCCTTATGAAATTTTCAATTTTCGCTTTTGTGACATAAAATTAAAAATAAGCTCCCAAACTTAAAAAAGCGATTTCTTTTGAAAAATACTGGGAAAAATAAGACTTCAAACAAAAATTCAGCCATTTCTAAAAAAAATTTTTAAAAATCGATTTTTTGAACAAAGAGGTACCCCTTATGAAATTTTCAATTTTCGCTTTTGTCACATAAAATTAAAAATAAGCTCCCAAACTTAAAAAAGCGATTTGTTTTGAAAAATACTGGGAAAAATTAGACTTCAAACAAAAATTCAGCCATTTCTAAGAAAAATTTTTTTAAATCGATTTTTTGAACAAAGAGGTACCCCTTATGAAATTTTCAATTTTCGCTTTTGTCACATAAAGTTAAAAATAAGCTCCCAAACTTAAAAAAGCGATTTGTTTTGAAAAATACTGGGAAAAATTAGACTTCAAACAAAAATTCAGCCACTTCTAAAAAAAATTTTTTTAAATCGATTTTTTGAACAAAGAGGTACCCCTTATGAAATTTTCAATTTTCGCTTTTGTCACATAAAATTAAAAATAAGCTCCCAAACTTAAAAAAGCGATTTGTTTTGAAAAATACTGGGAAAAATAAGACTTCAAACAAAAATTCAGCCATTTCTAAAAAAAATTTTTAAAAATCGATTTTTTGAACAAAGAGGTACCCCTTATGAAATTTTCAATTTTCGCTTTTGTCACATAAAATTAAAAATAAGCTCCCAAACTTAAAAAAGCGATTTGTTTTGAAAAATACTGGGAAAAATAAGACTTCAAACAAAAATTCAGCCATTTCTAAAAAAAATTTTTAAAAATCGATTTTTTGAACAAAGAGGTACCCCTTATGAAATTTTCAATTTTCGCTTTTGTCACATAAAATTAAAAATAAGCTCCCAAACTTAAAAGAGCGATTTGTTTTGAAAAATACTGGGAAAAATAAGACTTCAAACAAAAATTCAGCCATTTCTAAAAAAAATTTTTAAAAATCGATTTTTTGAACAAAGAGGTACCCCTTATGAAATTTTCAATTTTCGCTTTTGTCACATAAAATTAAAAATAAGCTCCCAAACTTAAAAAAGCGATTTGTTTTGAAAAATACTGGGAAAAATAAGACTTCAAACAAAAATTCAGCCATTTCTAAAAAAAATTTTTAAAAATCGATTTTTTGAACAAAGAGGTACCCCTTATGAAATTTTCAATTTTCGCTTTTGTCACATAAAATTAAAAATAAGCTCCCAAACTTAAAAGAGCGATTTGTTTTGAAAAATACTGGGAAAAATAAGACTTCAAACAAAAATTCAGCCACTTCTAAAAAAAATTTTTAAAAATCGATTTTTTGAACAAAGAGGTACCCCTTATGAAATTTTCAATTTTCGCTTTTGTCACATAAAATTAAAAATAAGCTCCCAAACTTAAAAGAGCGATTTGTTTTGAAAAATACTGGGAAAAATAAGACTTCAAACAAAAATTCAGCCATTTCTAAAAAAAATTTTTAAAAATCGATTTTTTGAACAAAGAAGTACCCCTTATGAAATTTTCAATTTTCGCTTTTGTCACATAAAATTAAAAATAAGCTCCCAAACTTAAAAAAGCGATTTGTTTTGAAAAATACTGGGAAAAATAAGACTTCAAACAAAAATTCAGCCATTTCTAAAAAAAATTTTTAAAAATCGATTTTTTGAACAAAGAGGTACCCCTTATGAAATTTTCAATTTTCGCTTTTGTCACATAAAATTAAAAATAAGCTCCCAAACTTAAAAGAGCGATTTGTTTTGAAAAATACTGGGAAAAATAAGACTTCAAACAAAAATTCAGCCATTTCTAAAAAAAATTTTTAAAAATCGATTTTTTGAACAAAGAGGTACCCCTTATGAAATTTTCAATTTTCGCTTTTGTCACATAAAATTAAAAATAAGCTCCCAAACTTAAAAAAGCGATTTGTTTTGAAAAATACTGGGAAAAATAAGACTTCAAACAAAAATTCAGCCATTTCTAAAAAAAATTTTTAAAAATCGATTTTTTGAACAAAGAGGTACCCCTTATGAAATTTTCAATTTTCGCTTTTGTCACATAAAATTAAAAATAAGCTCCCAAACTTAAAAAAGCGATTTGTTTTGAAAAATACTGGGAAAAATAAGACTTCAAACAAAAATTCAGCCATTTCTAAAAAAAATTTTTAAAAATCGATTTTTTGAACAAAGAGGTACCCCTTATGAAATTTTCAATTTTCGCTTTTGTCACATAAAATTAAAAATAAGCTCCCAAACTTAAAAAAGCGATTTGTTTTGAAAAATACTGGGAAAAATAAGACTTCAAACAAAAATTCAGCCATTTCTAAAAAAAAATTTTAAAACTCGATTTTTTGAACAAAGAGGTACCCCTTATGAAATTTTCAATTTTCGCTTTTGTCACATAAAATTAAAAATAAGCTCCCAAACTTAAAAAAGCGATTTGTTTTGAAAAATACTGGGAAAAATAAGACTTCAAACAAAAATTCAGCCATTTCTAAAAAAAATTTTTAAAAATCGATTTTTTGAACAAAGAGGTACCCCTTATGAAATTTTCAATTTTCGCTTTTGTCACATAAAATTAAAAATAAGCTCCCAAACTTAAAAAAGCGATTTGTTTTGAAAAATACTGGGAAAAATAAGACTTCAAACAAAAATTCAGCCATTTCTAAAAAAAATTTTTAAAAATCGATTTTTTGAACAAAGAGGTACCCCTTATGAAATTTTCAATTTTCGCTTTTGTCACATAAAATTAAAAATAAGCTCCCAAACTTAAAAGAGCGATTTGTTTTGAAAAATACTGGGAAAAATAAGACTTCAAACAAAAATTCAGCCATTTCTAAAAAAAATTTTTAAAAATCGATTTTTTGAACAAAGAGGTACCCCTTATGAAATTTTCAATTTTCGCTTTTGTCACATAAAATTAAAAATAAGCTCCCAAACTTAAAAAAGCGATTTGTTTTGAAAAATACTGGGAAAAATAAGACTTCAAACAAAAATTCAGCCATTTCTAAAAAAAATTTTTTTAAATCGATTTTTTGAACAAAGAGGTACCCCTTATGAAATTTTCAATTTTCGCTTTTGTCACATAAAATTAAAAATAAGCTCCCAAACTTAAAAAAGCGATTTGTTTTGAAAAATACTGGGAAAAATTAGACTTCAAACAAAAATTCAGCCATTTCTAAGAAAAATTTTTTTAAATCGATTTTTTGAACAAAGAGGTACCCCTTATGAAATTTTCAATTTTCGCTTTTGTCACATAAAGTTAAAAATAAGCTCCCAAACTTAAAAAAGCGATTTGTTTTGAAAAATACTGGGAAAAATTAGACTTCAAACAAAAATTCAGCCACTTCTAAAAAAAATTTTTTTAAATCGATTTTTTGAACAAAGAGGTACCCCTTATGAAATTTTCAATTTTCGCTTTTGTCACATAAAATTCAAAATAAGCTCCCAAACTTAAAAAAGCGATTTGTTTTGAAAAATACTGGGAAAAATAAGACTTCAAACAAAAATTCAGCCATTTCTAAAAAAAATTTTTAAAAATCGATTTTTTGAACAAAGAGGTACCCCTTATGAAATTTTCAATTTTCGCTTTTGTCACATAAAATTAAAAATAAGCTCCCAAACTTAAAAAAGCGATTTGTTTTGAAAAATACTGGGAAAAATTAGACTTCAAACAAAAATTCAGCTATTTCTAAGAAAAATTTTTTTAAATCGATTTTTTAAACAAAGAGGTACCCCTTATGAAATTTTCAATTTTCGCTTCTGTCACATAAAGTTAAAAATAAGCTCCCAAACTTAAAAAAGCGATTTGTTTTGAAAAATACTGGGAAAAATTAGACTTCAAAAAAAAATTCAGCCATTTCTAAGTAAAATTTTTTTAAATCGATTTTTTGAACAAAGAGGTACCCCTTATGAAATTTTCAATTTTCGCTTTTGTCACATAAAATTAAAAATAAGCTCCCAAACTTAAAAAAGCGATTTGTTTTGAAAAATACTGGGAAAAATAAGACTTCAAACAAAAATTCAGCCATTTCTAAAAAAAATTTTAAAAATCGATTTTTTGAACAAAGAGGTACCCCTTATGAAATTTTAAATTTTCGCTTTTGTCACATAAAATTAAAAATAAGCTCCCAAACTTAAAAAAGCGATTTGTTTTGAAAAATACTGGGAAAAATAAGACTTCAAACAAAAATTCAGCCATATCTAAAAAAAATTTTTAAAAATCGATTTTTTGAACAAAGAGGTACCCCTTATGAAATTTTCAATTTTCGCTTTTGTCACATAAAGTTAAAAATAAGCTCCCAAACTTAAAAAAGCGATTTGTTTTGAAAAATACTGGGAAAAATTAGACTTCAAACAAAAATTCAGCCATTTCTAAGAAAAATTTTTTTAAATCGATTTTTTGAACAAAGAGGTACCCCTTATGAAATTTTCAATTTTCGCTTCTGTCACATAAAGTTAAAAATAAGCTCCCAAACTTAAAAAAGCGATTTGTTTTGAAAAATACTGGGAAAAATAAGACTTCAAACAAAAATTCAGCCATTTCTAAAAAAAATTTTTTTAAATCGATTTTTTGAACAAAGAGGTACCCCTTATGAAATTTTCAATTTTCGCTTCTGTCACATAAAGTTAAAAATAAGCTCCCAAACTTAAAAAAGCGATTTGTTTTGAAAAATACTGGGAAAAATAAGACTTCAAACAAAAATTCAGCCATTTCTAAAAAAAATTTTTTAAAATCGATTTTTTGAACAAAGAGGTACCCCTTATGAAATTTTCAATTTTCGCTTTTGTCATATAAAATTAAAAATAAGCTCCCAAACTTAAAAAATCTATTTGTTTTGAAAAATACTGGGAAAAATAAGACTTCAAACAAAAATTCAGCCATTTCTAAAAAAAATTTTTTAAAATCGATTTTTTGAACAAAGAGGTACCCCTTATGAAATTTTCAATTTTCGCTTTTGTCACATAAAGTTAAAAATAAGCTCCCAAACTTAAAAAAGCGATTTGTTTTGAAAAATACTGGGAAAAATTAGACTTCAAGCAAAAATTCAGCCATTTCTAAGAAAAATTTTTTTAAATCGATTTTTTGAACAAAGAGGTACCCTTATGAAATTTTCAATTTTCGCTTTTGTCACATAAAGTTAAAAATATGCTCCCAAACTTAAAAAAGCGATTTGTTTTGAAAAATACTGGGAAAAATTAGACTTCAAACAAAAATTCAGCCATTTCTAAAAAAATTTTTTTAAATCGATTTTTTGAACAAAGAGGTACCCCTTATGAAATTTTCAATTTCCGCTTTTGTCACATAAAATTAAAAATAAGCTCCCAAACTTAAAAAAGCGATTTGTTTTGAAAAATACTGGGAAAAATAAGACTTCAAACAAAAATTTAGCCATTTCTAAAAAAAATTTTAAAAATCGATTTTTTGAACAAAGAGGTACCCCTTATGAAATTTTCAATTTTCGCTTTTGTCACATAAAATTAAAAATAAGCTCCCAAACTTAAAAAAGCGATTTGTTTTGAAAAATACTGGGAAAAATTAGACTTCAAACAAAAATTCAGCCATTTCTAAGAAAATTTTTTTAAAATCGATTTTTTGAACAAAGAGGTACCCCTTATGAAATTTTCAATTTTCGCTTTTGTCATATAAAATTCAAAATAAGCTCCCAAACTTAAAAAAGCGATTTGTTTTGAAAAATACTGGGAAAAATTAGACTTCAAACAAAAATTCAGCTATTTCTAAGAAAAATTTTTTTAAATCGATTTTTTGAACAAAGAGGTACCCCTTATGAAATTTTCAATTTTCGCTTTTGTCACATAAAGTTAAAAATAAGCTCCCAAACTTAAAAAAGCGATTTGTTTTGAAAAATACTGGGAAAAATAAGACTTCAAACAAAAATTCAGCCATTTCTAAAAAAAATTTTTTAAAATCGATTTGTTGAACAAAGAGGTACCCCTTATGAAATTTTCAATTTTCGCTTTTGTCACATAAAGTTAAAAATAAGCTCCCAAACTTAAAAAAGCGATTTGTTTTGAAAAATACTGGGAAAAATTAGACTTCAAACAAAAATTCAGCCATTTCTAAGAAAAATTTTTTTAAATCGATTTTTTGAACAAAGAGGTACCCCTTATGAAATTTTCAATTTTCGCTTCTGTCACATAAAGTTAAAAATAAGCTCCCAAACTTAAAAAAGCGATTTGTTTTGAAAAATACTGGGAAAAATAAGACTTCAAACAAAAATTCAGCCATTTCTAAAAAAAATTTTTTAAAATCGATTTTTTGAACAAAGAGGTACCCCTTATGAAATTTTCAATTTTCGCTTTTGTCATATAAAATTAAAAATAAGCTCCCAAACTTAAAAAATCTATTTGTTTTGAAAAATACTGGGAAAAATAAGACTTCAAACAAAAATTCAGCCATTTCTAAAAAAAATTTTTTAAAATCGATTTTTTGAACAAAGAGGTACCCCTTATGAAATTTTCAATTTTCGCTTTTGTCACATAAAGTTAAAAATAAGCTCCCAAACTTAAAAAAGCGATTTGTTTTGAAAAATACTGGGAAAAATTAGACTTCAAGCAAAAATTCAGCCATTTCTAAGAAAAATTTTTTTAAATCGATTTTTTGAACAAAGAGGTACCCTTATGAAATTTTCAATTTTCGCTTTTTTCACATAAAGTTAAAAATATGCTCCCAAACTTAAAAAAGCGATTTGTTTTGAAAAATACTGGGAAAAATAAGACTTCAAACAAAAATTCAGCCATTTCTAAAAAAAATTTTTTAAAATCGATTTGTTGAACAAAGAGGTACCCCTTATGAAATTTTCAATTTTCGCTTTTGTCACATAAAGTTAAAAATAAGCTCCCAAACTTAAAAAAGCGATTTGTTTTGAAAAATACTGGGAAAAATTAGACTTCAAACAAAAATTCAGCCATTTCTAAGAAAAATTTTTTTAAATCGATTTTTTGAACAAAGAGGTACCCCTTATGAAATTTTCAATTTTCGCTTCTGTCACATAAAGTTAAAAATAAGCTCCCAAACTTAAAAAAGCGATTTGTTTTGAAAAATACTGGGAAAAATAAGACTTCAAACAAAAATTCAGCCATTTCTAAAAAAAATTTTTTAAAATCGATTTTTTGAACAAAGAGGTACCCCTTATGAAATTTTCAATTTTCGCTTTTGTCATATAAAATTAAAAATAAGCTCCCAAACTTAAAAAATCTATTTGTTTTGAAAAATACTGGGAAAAATAAGACTTCAAACAAAAATTCAGCCATTTCTAAAAAAAATTTTTTAAAATCGATTTTTTGAACAAAGAGGTACCCCTTATGAAATTTTCAATTTTCGCTTTTGTCACATAAAGTTAAAAATAAGCTCCCAAACTTAAAAAAGCGATTTGTTTTGAAAAATACTGGGAAAAATTAGACTTCAAGCAAAAATTCAGCCATTTCTAAGAAAAATTTTTTTAAATCGATTTTTTGAACAAAGAGGTACCCTTATGAAATTTTCAATTTTCGCTTTTGTCACATAAAGTTAAAAATATGCTCCCAAACTTAAAAAAGCGATTTGTTTTGAAAAATACTGGGAAAAATTAGACTTCAAACAAAAATTCAGCCATTTCTAAAAAAATTTTTTTAAATCGATTTTTTGAACAAAGAGGTACCCCTTATGAAATTTTCAATTTCCGCTTTTGTCACATAAAATTAAAAATAAGCTCCCAAACTTAAAAAAGCGATTTGTTTTGAAAAATACTGGGAAAAATAAGACTTCAAACAAAAATTCAGCCATTTCTAAAAAAAAATTTTAAAAATCGATTTTTTGAACAAAGAGGTACCCCTTATGAAATTTTCAATTTTCGCTTTTGTCACATAAAATTAAAAATAAGCTCCCAAACTTAAAAAAGCGATTTGTTTTGAAAAATACTGGGAAAAATTAGACTTCAAACAAAAATTCAGCCATTTCTAAGAAAAATTTTTTTAAATCGATTTTTTGAACAAAGAGGTACCCCTTATGAAATTTTCAATTTTTGCTTTTGTCACATAAAGTTAAAAATAAGCTCCCAAACTTAAAAAATCGATTTGTTTTGAAAAATACTGGGAAAAATAAGACTTCAAACAAAAATTCAGCCATTTCTAAAAAAAATTTTTTAAAATCGATTTTTTGAACAAAGGGGTACCCCTTATGAAATTTTCAATTTTCGCTTTTGTCACATAAAGTTAAAAATAAGCTTCCAAACTTAAAAAATCGATTTGTTTTGAAAAATACTGGGAAAAATAAGACTTCAAACAAAAATTCAGCCATTTCTAAAAAAAATTTTTTTAAATCGATTTTTTGAACAAAGGGGTACCCCTTATGAAATTTTCAATTTTCGCTTTTGTCACATAAAGTTAAAAATAAGCTCCCAAACTTAAAAAAGCGATTTGTTTTGAAAAATACTGGGAAAAATAAGACTTCAAACAAAAATTCAGCCATTTCTAAAAAAAAATTTTAAAATCGATTTTTTGAACAAAGAGGTACCCCTTATGAAATTTTCAATTTTCGCTTTTGTCACATAAAATTAAAAATAAGCTCCCAAGCTTAAAAAAGCGATTTGTTTTGAAAAATACTGGGAAAAATTAGACTTCAAACAAAAATTCAGCCAATTCTAAGAAAAATTTTTTTAAATCGATTTTTTGAACAAAGAGGTACCCCTTATGAAATTTTCAATTTTCGCTTTTGTCACATAAAGTTAAAAATAAGCTCCCAAATTTAAAAAAGCGATTTGTTTTGAAAAATACTGGGAAAAATTAGACTTCAAACAAAAATTCAGCCATTTCTAAGAAAAATTTTTTTAAATCGATTTTTTGAACAAAGAGGTACCCCTTATGAAATTTTCAATTTTCGCTTTTGTCACATAAAGTTAAAAATAAGCTCCCAAATTTAAAAAAGCGATTTGTTTTGAAAAATACTGGGAAAAATTAGACTTCAAACAAAAATTCAGCCATTTGTAAGAAAAATTTTTTTAAATCGATTTTTTGAACAAAGAGGTACCCCTTATGAAATTTTCAATTTTCGCTTTTGTCACATAAAATTAAAAATAAGCTCCCAAACTTAAAAAAGCGATTTGTTTTGAAAAATACTGGGAAAAATAAGACTTCAAACAAAAATTCAGCCATTTCTAAGAAAAATTTTTTTAAATCGATTTTTTGAACAAAGAGGTACCCCTTATGAAATTTTCAATTTTCGCTTTTGTCACATAAAGTTAAAAATAAGCTCCCAAACTTAAAAAAGCGATTTGTTTTGAAAAATACTGGGAAAAAGAAGACTTCAAACAAAAATTCAGCCATTTCTAAGAAAAATTTTTTTAAATCGATTTTTTGAACAAAGAGGTACCCCTTATGAAATTTTCAATTTTCGCTTTTGTCACATAAAGTTAAAAATAAGCTCCCAAATTTAAAAAAGCGATTTGTTTTGAAAAATACTGGGAAAAATTAGACTTCAAACAAAAATTCAGCCATTTCTAAGAAAAATTTGTTTAAATCGATTTTTTGAACAAAGAGGTACCCCTTATGAAATTTTCAATTTTCGCTTTTGTCACATAAAGTTAAAAATAAGCTCCCAAACTTAAAAAAGCGATTTGTTTTGAAAAATACTGGGAAAAATTAGACTTCAAACAAAAATTCAGCCATTTGTAAGAAAAATTTTTTTAAATCGATTTTTTGAACAAAGAGGTACCCCTTATGAAATTTTCAATTTCCGCTTTTGTCACATAAAATTAAAAATAAGCTCCCAAACTTAAAAAAGCGATTTGTTTTGAAAAATACTGGGAAAAATAAGACTTCAAACAAAAATTCAGCCATTTCTAAAAAAAAATTTTAAAAATCGATTTTTTGAACAAAGAGGTACCCCTTATGAAATTTTCAATTTTCGCTTTTGTCACATAAAATTAAAAATAAGCTCCCAAGCTTAAAAAAGCGATTTGTTTTGAAAAATACTGGGAAAAATTAGACTTCAAACAAAAATTCAGCCATTTCTAAAAAAAATTTTTTTAAATCGATTTTTTGAACAAAGAGGTACCCCTTATGAAATTTTCAATTTTTGCTTTTGTCACATAAAGTTAAAAATAAGCTCCCAAACTTAAAAAATCGATTTGTTTTGAAAAATACTGGGAAAAATAAGACTTCAAACAAAAATTCAGCCATTTCTAAAAAAAATTTTTTAAAATCGATTTTTTGAACAAAGGGGTACCCCTTATGAAATTTTAAATTTTCGCTTTTGTCACATAAAGTTAAAAATAAGCTTCCAAACTTAAAAAATCGATTTGTTTTGAAAAATACTGGGAAAAATAAGACTTCAAACAAAAATTCAGCCATTTCTAAAAAAAATTTTTTAAAATCGATTTTTTGAACAAAGGGGTACCCCTTATGAAATTTTCAATTTTCGCTTTTGTCACATAAAGTTAAAAATAAGCTCCCAAACTTAAAAAAGCGATTTGTTTTGAAAAATACTGGGAAAAATAAGACTTCAAACAAAAATTCAGCCATTTCTAAAAAAAAATTTAAAAATCGATTTTTTGAACAAAGAGGTACCCCTTATGAAATTTTCAATTTTCGCTTTTGTCACATAAAATTAAAAATAAGCTCCCAAGCTTAAAAAAGCGATTTGTTTTGAAAAATACTGGGAAAAATTAGACTTCAAACAAAAATTCAGCCAATTCTAAGAAAAATTTTTTTAAATCGATTTTTTGAACAAAGAGGTACCCCTTATGAAATTTTCAATTTTCGCTTTTGTCACATAAAGTTAAAAATAAGCTCCCAAATTTAAAAAAGCGATTTGTTTTGAAAAATACTGGGAAAAATTAGACTTCAAACAAAAATTCAGCCATTTCTAAGAAAAATTTTTTTAAATCGATTTTTTGAACAAAGAGGTACCCCTTATGAAATTTTCAATTTTCGCTTTTGTCACATAAAGTTAAAAATAAGCTCCCAAACTTAAAAAAGCGATTTGTTTTGAAAAATACTGGGAAAAAGAAGACTTCAAACAAAAATTCAGCCATTTCTAAGAAAAATTTTTTTAAATCGATTTTTTGAACAAAGAGGTACCCCTTATGAAATTTTCAATTTTCGCTTTTGTCACATAAAGTTAAAAATAAGCTCCCAAATTTAAAAAAGCGATTTGTTTTGAAAAATACTGGGAAAAATTAGACTTCAAACAAAAATTCAGCCATTTCTAAGAAAAATTTTTTTAAATCGATTTTTTGAACAAAGAGGTACCCCTTATGAAATTTTCAATTTTCGCTTTTGTCACATAAAGTTAAAAATAAGCTCCCAAACTTAAAAAAGCGATTTGTTTTGAAAAATACTGGGAAAAATTAGACTTCAAACAAAAATTCAGCCATTTGTAAGAAAAATTTTTTTAAATCGATTTTTTGAACAAAGAGGTACCCCTTATGAAATTTTCAATTTTCGCTTTTGTCACATAAAATTAAAAATAAGCTCCCAAACTTAAAAAAGCGATTTGTTTTGAAAAATACTGGGAAAAATAAGACTTCAAACAAAAATTCAGCCATTTGTAAGAAAAATTTTTTTAAATCGATTTTTTGAACAAAGAGGTACCCCTTATGAAATTTTCAATTTTCGCTTTTGTCACATAAAGTTAAAAATAAGCTCCCAAACTTAAAAAAGCGACTTGTTTTGAAAAATACTGGGAAAAATTAGACTTCAAACAAAAATTCAGCCATTTGTAAGAAAAATTTTTTTAAATCGATTTTTTGAACAAAGAGGTACCCCTTATGAAATTTTCAATTTTCGCTTTTGTCACATAAAGTTAAAAATAAGCTCCCAAACTTAAAAAAGCGATTTGTTTTGAAAAATACTGGGAAAAAGAAGACTTCAAACAAAAATTCAGCCATTTCTAAGAAAAATTTTTTTAAATCGATTTTTTGAACAAAGAGGTACCCCTTATGAAATTTTCAATTTTCGCTTTTGTCACATAAAGTTAAAAATAAGCTCCCAAACTTAAAAAAGCGATTTGTTTTGAAAAATACTGGGAAAAAGAAGACTTCAAACAAAAATTCAGCCATTTCTAAGAAAAATTTTTTTAAATCGATTTTTTGAACAAAGAGGTACCCCTTATGAAATTTTCAATTTTCGCTTTTGTCACATAAAGTTAAAAATAAGCTCCCAAACTTAAAAAAGCGATTTGTTTTGAAAAATACTGGGAAAAATAAGACTTCAAACAAAAATTCAGCCATTTGTAAGAAAAATTTTTTTAAATCGATTTTTTGAACAAAGAGGTACCCCTTATGAAATTTTCAATTTTCGCTTTTGTCACATAAAATTAAAAATAAGCTCCCAAACTTAAAAAAGCGATTTGTTTTGAAAAATACTGGGAAAAAGAAGACTTCAAACAAAAATTCAGCCATTTCTAAGAAAAATTTTTTTAAATCGATTTTTTGAACAAAGAGGTACCCCTTATGAAATTTTCAATTTTCGCTTTTGTCACATAAAGTTAAAAATAAGCTCCCAAACTTAAAAAAGCGATTTGTTTTGAAAAATACTGGGAAAAATTAGACTTCAAACAAAAATTCAGCCATTTGTAAGAAAAATTTTTTTAAATCGATTTTTTGAACAAAGAGGTACCCCTTATGAAATTTTCAATTTTCGCTTTTGTCACATAAAATTAAAAATAAGCTCCCAAACTTAAAAAAGCGATTTGTTTTGAAAAATACTGGGAAAAAGAAGACTTCAAACAAAAATTCAGCCATTTCTAAGAAAAATTTTTTTAAATCGATTTTTTGAACAAAGAGGTACCCCTTATGAAATTTTCAATTTTCGCTTTTGTCACATAAAGTTAAAAATAAGCTCCCAAGCTTAAAAAAGCGATTTGTTTTGAAAAATACTGGGAAAAATTAGACTTCAAACAAAAATTCAGCCATTTCTAAGAAAAATTTTTTTAAATCGATTTTTTGAACAAAGAGGTACCCCTTATGAAATTTTCAATTTTCGCTTTTGTCACATAAAGTTAAAAATAAGCTCCCAAACTTAAAAAAGCGATTTGTTTTGAAAAATACTGGGAAAAAGAAGACTTCAAACAAAAATTCAGCCATTTCTAAGAAAAATTTTTTTAAATCGATTTTTTGAACAAAGAGGTACCCCTTATGAAATTTTCAATTTTCGCTTTTGTCACATAAAGTTAAAAATAAGCTCCCAAACTTAAAAAAGCGATTTGTTTTGAAAAATACTGGGAAAAAGAAGACTTCAAACAAAAATTCAGCCATTTCTAAAAAAAATTTTTAAAAATCGATTTTTTGAACAAAGAGGTACCCCTTATGAAATTTTCAATTTTCGCTTTTGTCACATAAAATTAAAAATAAGCTCCCAAACTTAAAAAAGCGATTTGTTTTGAAAAATACTGGGAAAAAGAAGACTTCAAACAAAAATTCAGCCATTTCTAAGAAAAATTTTTTTAAATCGATTTTTTGAACAAAGAGGTACCCCTTATGAAATTTTCAATTTTCGCTTTTGTCACATAAAATTAAAAATAAGCTCCCAAACTTAAAAAAGCGATTTGTTTTGAAAAATACTGGGAAAAAGAAGAATTCAAACAAAAATTCAGCCATTTCTAAGAAAAATTTTTTTAAATCGATTTTTTGAACAAAGAGGTACCCCTTATGAAATTTTCAATTTTCGCTTTTGTCACATAAAATTAAAAATAAGCTCCCAAACTTAAAAAAGCGATTTGTTTTGAAAAATACTGGGAAAAAGAAGACTTCAAACAAAAATTCAGCCATTTCTAAGAAAAATTTTTTTAAATCGATTTTTTGAACAAAGAGGTACCCCTTATGAAATTTTCAATTTTCGCTTTTGTCACATAAAATTAAAAATAAGCTCCCAAACTTAAAAAAGCGATTTGTTTTGAAAAATACTGGGAAAAAGAAGACTTCAAACAAAAATTCAGCCATTTCTAAGAAAAATTTTTTTAAATCGATTTTTTAAACAAAGAGGTACCCCTTATGAAATTTTCAATTTTCGCTTTTGTCACATAAAATTAAAAATAAGCTCCCAAACTTAAAAAAGCGATTTGTTTTGAAAAATACTGGGAAAAAGAAGACTTCAAAAAAAAATTCAGCCATTTCTAAGAAAAATTTTTTTAAATCGATTTTTTGAACAAAGAGGTACCCCTTATGAAATTTTCAATTTTCGCTTTTGTCACATAAAATTAAAAATAAGCTCCCAAACTTAAAAAAGCGATTTGTTTTGAAAAATACTGGGAAAAAGAAGACTTCAAACAAAAATTCAGCCATTTCTAAGAAAAATTTTTTTAAATCGATTTTTTAAACAAAGAGGTACCCCTTATGAAATTTTCAATTTTCGCTTTTGTCACATAAAATTAAAAATAAGCTCCCAAACTTAAAAAAGCGATTTGTTTTGAAAAATACTGGGAAAAAGAAGACTTCAAACAAAAATTCAGCCATTTCTAAGAAAAATTTTTTTAAATCGATTTTTTGAACAAAGAGGTACCCCTTATGAAATTTTCAATTTTCGCTTTTGTCACATAAAATTAAAAATAAGCTCCCAAACTTAAAAAAGCGATTTGTTTTGAAAAATACTGGGAAAAAGAAGACTTCAAACAAAAATTCAGCCATTTCTAAGAAAAATTTTTTTAAATCGATTTTTTAAACAAAGAGGTACCCCTTATGAAATTTTCAATTTTCGCTTTTGTCACATAAAATTAAAAATAAGCTCCCAAACTTAAAAAAGCGATTTGTTTTGAAAAATACTGGGAAAAAGAAGACTTCAAACAAAAATTCAGCCATTTCTAAGAAAAATTTTTTTAAATCGATTTTTTGAACAAAGAGGTACCCCTTATGAAATTTTCAATTTTCGCTTTTGTCACATAAAATTAAAAATAAGCTCCCAAACTTAAAAAAGCGATTTGTTTTGAAAAATACTGGGAAAAAGAAGACTTCAAACAAAAATTCAGCCATTTCTAAGAAAAATTTTTTAAAATCGATTTTTTGAACAAAGAGGTACCCCTTATGAAATTTTCAATTTTCGCTTTTGTCACATAAAATTAAAAATAAGCTCCCAAACTTAAAAAAGCGATTTGTTTTGAAAAATACTGGGAAAAATAAGACTTCAAACAAAAATTCAGCCATTTCTAAGAAAAATTTTTTTAAATCGATTTTTTGAACAAAGAGGTACCCCTTATGAAATTTTCAATTTTCGCTTTTGTCACATAAAATTAAAAATAAGCTCCCAAACTTAAAAAAGCGATTTGTTTTGAAAAATACTGGGAAAAAGAAGACTTCAAACAAAAATTCAGCCATTTCTAAGAAAAATTTTTTTAAATCGATTTTTTAAACAAAGAGGTACCCCTTATGAAATTTTCAATTTTCGCTTTTGTCACATAAAATTAAAAATAAGCTCCCAAACTTAAAAAAGCGATTTGTTTTGAAAAATACTGGGAAAAAGAAGACTTCAAACAAAAATTCAGCCATTTCTAAGAAAAATTTTTTTAAATCGATTTTTTGAACAAAGAGGTACCCCTTATGAAATTTTCAATTTTCGCTTTTGTCACATAAAATTAAAAATAAGCTCCCAAACTTAAAAAAGCGATTTGTTTTGAAAAATACTGGGAAAAATAAGACTTCAAACAAAAATTCAGCCATTTCTAAGAAAAATTTTTTTAAATCGATTTTTTGAACAAAGAGGTACCCCTTATGAAATTTTCAATTTTCGCTTTTGTCACATAAAATTAAAAATAAGCTCCCAAACTTAAAAAAGCGATTTGTTTTGAAAAATACTGGGAAAAAGAAGACTTCAAACAAAAATTCAGCCATTTCTAAGAAAAATTTTTTTAAATCGATTTTTTGAACAAAGAGGTACCCCTTATGAAATTTTCAATTTTCGCTTTTGTCACATAAAATTAAAAATAAGCTCCCAAACTTAAAAAAGCGATTTGTTTTGAAAAATACTGGGAAAAAGAAGACTTCAAACAAAAATTCAGCCATTTCTAAGAAAAATTTTTTAAAATCGATTTTTTGAACAAAGAGGTACCCCTTATGAAATTTTCAATTTTCGCTTTTGTCACATAAAATTAAAAATAAGCTCCCAAACTTAAAAAAGCGATTTGTTTTGAAAAATACTGGGAAAAATAAGACTTCAAACAAAAATTCAGCCATTTCTAAGAAAAATTTTTTTAAATCGATTTTTTGAACAAAGAGGTACCCCTTATGAAATTTTCAATTTTCGCTTTTGTCACATAAAATTAAAAATAAGCTCCCAAACTTAAAAAAGCGATTTGTTTTGAAAAATACTGGGAAAAAGAAGACTTCAAACAAAAATTCAGCCATTTCTAAGAAAAATTTTTTTAAATCGATTTTTTGAACAAAGAGGTACCCCTTATGAAATTTTCAATTTTCGCTTTTGTCACATAAAATTAAAAATAAGCTCCCAAACTTAAAAAAGCGATTTGTTTTGAAAAATACTGGGGAAAAGAAGACTTCAAACAAAAATTCAGCCATTTCTAAGAAAAATTTTTTTAAATCGATTTTTTGAACAAAGAGGTACCCCTTATGAAATTTTCAATTTTCGCTTTTGTCACATAAAATTAAAAATAAGCTCCCAAACTTAAAAAAGCGATTTGTTTTGAAAAATACTGGGAAAAAGAAGACTTCAAACAAAAATTCAGCCATTTCTAAGAAAAATTTTTTTAAATCGATTTTTTGAACAAAGAGGTACCCCTTATGAAATTTTCAATTTTCGCTTTTGTCACATAAAATTAAAAATAAGCTCCCAAACTTAAAAAAGCGATTTGTTTTGAAAAATACTGGGAAAAATTAGACTTCAAACAAAAATTCAGCCATTTGTAAGAAAAATTTTTTTAAATCGATTTTTTGAACAAAGAGGTACCCCTTATGAAATTTTCAATTTTCGCTTTTGTCACATAAAGTTAAAAATAAGCTCCCAAACTTAAAAAAGCGATTTGTTTTGAAAAATACTGGGAAAAATAAGACTTCAAACAAAAATTCAGCCATTTCTAAAAAAATTTTTTTAAATCGATTTTTTGAACAAAGAGGTACCCCTTATGAAATTTTCAATTTTCGCTTTTGTCACATAAAGTTAAATATAAGCTCCCAAACTTAAAAAAGCGATTTGTTTTGAAAAATACTGGGAAAAATAAGACTTCAAACAAAAATTCAGCCATTTCAAAAAAAATTTTTTTAAATCGATTTTTTGAACAAAGAGGTACCCCTTATGAAATTTTCCATTTTCGCTTTTGTCACATAAAGTTAAAAATAAGCTCCCAAACTTAAAAAAGCGATTTGTTTTGAAAAATACTGGGAAAAATTAGACTTCAAACAAAAATTCAGCCATTTCTAAGAAAAATTTTTTAAAATCGATTTTTTGAACAAAGAGGTACCCCTTATGAAATTTTCAATTTTCGCTTTTGTCACATAAAGTTAAAAATAAGCTCCCAAACTTAAAAAAGCGATTTGTTTTGAAAAATACTGGGAAAAATAAGACTTCAAACAAAAATTCAGCCATTTCTAAAAAAATTTTTTTAAATCGATTTTTTGAACAAAGAGGTACCCCTTATGAAATTTTCAATTTTCGCTTTTGTCACATAAAGTTAAATATAAGCTCCCAAACTTAAAAAAGCGATTTGTTTTGAAAAATACTGGGAAAAATAAGACTTCAAACAAAAATTCAGCCATTTCAAAAAAAATTTTTTTAAATCGATTTTTTGAACAAAGAGGTACCCCTTATGAAATTTTCCATTTTCGCTTTTGTCACATAAAGTTAAAAATAAGCTCCCAAACTTAAAAAAGCGATTTGTTTTGAAAAATACTGGGAAAAATTAGACTTCAAACAAAAATTCAGCCATTTCTAAGAAAAATTTTTTAAAATCGATTTTTTGAACAAAGAGGTACCCCTTATGAAATTTTCAATTTTCGCTTTTGTCACATAAAGTTAAAAATAAGCTCCCAAACTTAAAAAAGCGATTTGTTTTGAAAAATACTGGGAAAAATAAGACTTCAAACAAAATTTCAGTCATTTCTAAAAAAAAATTTTTAAAATCGATTTTTTGAACAAAGAGGTACCCCTTATGAAATTTTCAATTTTCGCTTTTGTCACATAAAGTTAAAAATAAGCTCCCAAACTTAAAAAAGCGATTTGTTTTGAAAAATACTGGGAAAAATTAGACTTCAAACAAAAATTCAGCCATTTCTAAGAAAAATTTTTTTAAATCGATTTTTTGAACAAAGAGGTACCCTTTATGAAATTTTCAATTTTCGCTTTTGTCACATAAAGTTAAAAATAAGCTCCCAAACTTAAAAAAGCGATTTGTTTTGAAAAATACTGGGAAAAATAAGACTTCAAACAAAAATTCAGCCATTTCTTAAAAAAATTTTTAAAAATCGATTTTTTGAACAAAGAGCTACCCCTTATGAAATTTTCAATTTTCGCTTTTGTCACATAAAGTTAAAAATAAGCTCCCAAACTTAAAAAAGCGATTTGTTTTGAAAAATACTGGGAAAAATTAGACTTCAAACAAAAATTCAGCCATTTCTAAGAAAATTTTTAAAAATCGATTTTTTGAACAAAGAGCTACCCCTTATGAAATTTTCAATTTTCGCTTTTGTCACATAAAATTAAAAATAAGCTCCCAAACTTAAAAAAGCGATTTGTTTTGAAAAATACTGGGAAAAATTAGACTTCAAACAAAAATTCAGCCATTTCTAAGAAAAATTTTTTAAAATCGATTTTTTGAACAAAGAGGTACCCCTTATGAAATTTTCAATTTTCGCTTTTGTCACATAAAGTTAAAAATAAGCTCCCAAACTTAAAAAAGCGATTTGTTTTGAAAAATACTGGGAAAAATTAGACTTCAAACAAAAATTCAGCCATTTCTAAGAAAAATTTTTTTAAATCGATTTTTTGAACAAAGAGGTACCCCTTATGAAATTTTCAATTTTCGCTTTTGTCACATAAAGTTAAAAATAAGCTCCCAAACTTAAAAAAGCGATTTGTTTTGAAAAATACTGGGAAAAATTAGACTTCAAACAAAAATTCAGCCATTTCTAAGAAAAATTTTTTTAAATCGATTTTTTGAACAAAGAGGTACCCTTTATGAAATTTTCAATTTTCGCTTTTGTCACATAAAGTTAAAAATAAGCTCCCAAACTTAAAAAAGCGATTTGTTTTGAAAAATACTGGGAAAAATAAGACTTCAAACAAAAATTCAGCCATTTCTTAAAAAAATTTTTAAAAATCGATTTTTTGAACAAAGAGCTACCCCTTATGAAATTTTCAATTTTCGCTTTTGTCACATAAAGTTAAAAATAAGCTCCCAAACTTAAAAAAGCGATTTGTTTTGAAAAATACTGGGAAAAATTAGACTTCAAACAAAAATTCAGCCATTTCTAAGAAAATTTTTAAAAATCGATTTTTTGAACAAAGAGCTACCCCTTATGAAATTTTCAATTTTCGCTTTTGTCACATAAAGTTAAAAATAAGCTCCCAAACTTAAAAAAGCGATTTGTTTTGAAAAATACTGGGAAAAATTAGACTTCAAACAAAAATTCAGCCATTTCTAAGAAAAATTTTTTTAAATCGATTTTTTGAACAAAGAGGTACCCCTTATGAAATTTTCAATTTTCGCTTTTGTCACATAAAGTTAAAAATAAGCTCCCAAACTTAAAAAAGCGATTTGTTTTGAAAAATACTGGGAAAAATAAGACTTCAAACAAAAATTCAGCCATTTCTTAAAAAAATTTTTAAAAATCGATTTTTTGAACAAAGAGTTACCCCTTATGAAATTTTCAATTTTCGCTTTTGTCACATAAAATTAAAAATAAGCTCCCAAACTTAAAAAAGCGATTTGTTTTGAAAAATACTGGGAAAAATTAGACTTCAAACAAAAATTCAGCCATTTCTAAGAAAAATTTTTTTAAATCGATTTTTTGAACAAAGAGGTACCCCTTATGAAATTTTCAATTTTCGCTTTTGTCACATAAAGTTAAAAATAAGCTCCCAAACTTAAAAAAGCGATTTGTTTTGAAAAATACTGGGAAAAATAAGACTTCAAACAAAAATTCAGCCATTTCTAAAAAAAATTTTTTAAAATCGATTTGTTGAACAAAGAGGTACCCCTTATGAAATTTTCAATTTTCGCTTTTGTCACATAAAGTTAAAAATAAGCTCCCAAACTTAAAAAAGCGATTTGTTTTGAAAAATACTGGGAAAAATAAGACTTCAAACAAAAATTCAGCCATTTCTAAAAAAAATTTTTAAAATCGATTTTTTGAACAAAGAGGTACCCCTTATGAAATTTTCAATTTTCGCTTTTGTCACATAAAGTTAAAAATAAGCTCCCAACCTTAAAAAAGCGATTTGTTTTGAAAAATACTGGGAAAAATAAGACTTCAAACAAAAATTCAGCCATTTTTAAAAAAAATTTTAAAAATCGATTTTTTGAACAAAGAGGTACCCCTTATGAAATTTTCAATTTTCGCTTTTGTCACATAAAATTAAAAATAAGCTCCCAAACTTAAAAAAGCGATTAGTTTTGAAAAATACTGGGAAAAATAAGACTTCAAACAAAAATTCAGCCATTTCTAAAAAAAAATTTTTTAAATCGATTTTTTGAACAAAGAGGTACCCCTTATGAAATTTTCAATTTTCGCTTTTGTCACATAAAATTAAAAATAAGCTCCCAAACTTAAAAAAGCGATTAGTTTTGAAAAATACTGGGAAAAATAAGACTTCAAACAAAAATTCAGCCATATCTAAAAAAAATTTTTTTAAATCGATTTTTTGAACAAAGAGGTACCCCTTATGAAATTTTCAATTTCCGCTTTTGTCACATAAAGTTAAAAATAAGCTCCAAACTTAAAAAAGCGATTTGTTTTGAAAAATACTGGGAAAAATAAGACTTCAAACAAAAATTCAGCCATTTCTAAAAAAAATTTTTTTAAATCGATTTTTTGAACAAAGAGGTACCCCTTATGAAATTTTCAATTTTCGCTTTTGTCACATAAAATTAAAAATAAGCTCCCAAACTTAAAAAAGCGATTTGTTTTGAAAAATACTGGGAAAAATAAGACTTCAAACAAAAATTCAGCCATTTCTAAGAAAAATTTTTTTAAATCGATTTTTTGAACAAAGAGGTACCCCTTATGAAATTTTCAATTTCCGCTTTTGTCACATAAAGTTAAAAATAAGCTCCCAAACTTAAAAAAGCGATTTGTTTTGAAAAATACTGGGAAAAATAAGACTTCAAACAAAAATTCAGCCATTTCTAAAAAAAATTTTTTTAAATCGATTTTTTGAACAAAGAGGTACCCCTTATGAAATTTTCAATTTTCGCTTTTGTCACATAAAATTAAAAATAAGCTCCCAAACTTAAAAAAGCGATTTGTTTTAAAAAATACTGGGAAAAATAAGACTTCAAACAAAAATTCAGCCATTTCTAAAAAAAATTTTTTTAAATCGATTTTTTGAACAAAGAGGTACCCCTTATGAAATTTTCAATTTTCGCTTTTGTCACATAAAATTAAAAATAAGCTCCCAAACTTAAAAAAGCGATTTGTTTTGAAAAATACTGGGAAAAATAAGACTTCAAACAAAAATTCAGCCATTTCTAAAAAAAATTTTTTTAAATCGATTTTTTGAACAAAGAGGTACCCCTTATGAAATTTTCAATTTTCGCTTTTGTCACATAAAATTAAAAATAAGCTCCCAAACTTAAAAAAGCGATTTGTTTTGAAAAATACTGGGAAAAATAAGACTTCAAAAAAAAAATTCAGCCATTTCTAAAAAAAGATTTTAAAAATCGATTTTTTGAACAAAGAGGTACCCCTTATGAAATTTTAAATTTTCGCTTTTGTCACATAAAATTAAAAATAAGCTCCCAAACTTAAAAAAGCGATTTGTTTTGAAAAATACTGGGAAAAATTAGACTTCAAACAAAAATTCAGCCATTTCTAAAAAAAAATTTTTTAAATCGATTTTTTGAACAAAGAGGTACCCCTTATGAAATTTTCAATTTTCGCTTTTGTCACATAAAGTTAAAAATAAGCTCCCAAACTTAAAAAAGCGATTTGTTTTGAAAAATACTGGGAAAAATAAGACTTCAAACAAAAATTCAGCCATTTCTAAGAAAAATTTTTTTAAATCGATTTTTTGAACAAAGAGGTACCCCTTATGAAATTTTCAATTTTCGCTTTTGTCACATAAAGTTAAAAATAAGCTCCCAAACTTAAAAAAGCGATTTGTTTTGAAAAATACTGGGAAAAATAAGACTTCAAACAAAAATTCAGCCATTTCTAAGAAAAATTTTTTTAAATCGATTTTTTGAACAAAGAGGTACCCCTTATGAAATTTTCAATTTTCGCTTTTGTCACATAAAGTTAAAAATAAGCTCCCAAACTTAAAAAAGCGATTTGTTTTGAAAAATACTGGGAAAAATAAGACTTCAAACAAAAATTCAGCCATTTCTAAAAAAAATTTTTTTAAATCGATTTTTTGAACAAAGAGGTACCCCTTATGAAATTTTCAATTTTCGCTTTTGTCACATAAAGTTAAAAATAAGCTCCCAAGCTTAAAAAAGCGATTTGTTTTGAAAAATACTGGGAAAAATAAGACTTCAAACAAAAATTCAGCCATTTCTAAAAAAAATTTTTTTAAATCGATTTTTTGAACAAAGAGGTACCCCTTATGAAATTTTCAATTTTCGCTTTTGTCACATAAAGTTAAAAATAAGCTCCCAAACTTAAAAAAGCGATTTGTTTTGAAAAATACTGGGAAAAATAAGACTTCAAACAAAAATTCAGCCATTTCTAAGAAAAATTTTTTTAAATCGATTTTTTGAACAAAGAGGTACCCCTTATGAAATTTTCAATTTTCGCTTTTGTCACATAAAGTTAAAAATAAGCTCCCAAACTTAAAAAAGCGATTTGTTTTGAAAAATACTGGGAAAAATAAGACTTCAAACAAAAATTCAGCCATTTCTAAGAAAAATTTTTTTAAATCGATTTTTTGAACAAAGAGGTACCCCTTATGAAATTTTCAATTTTCGCTTTTGTCACATAAAGTTAAAAATAAGCTCCCAAACTTAAAAAAGCGATTTGTTTTGAAAAATACTGGGAAAAATAAGACTTCAAACAAAAATTCAGCCATTTCTAAAAAAAATTTTTTTAAATCGATTTTTTGAACAAAGAGGTACCCCTTATGAAATTTTCAATTTTCGCTTTTGTCACATAAAGTTAATAATAAGCTCCCAAACTTAAAAAAGCGATTTGTTTTGAAAAATACTGGGAAAAATAAGACTTCAAACAAAAATTCAGCCATTTCTAAAAAAAATTTTTTTAAATCGATTTTTTGAACAAAGAGGTACCCCTTATGAAATTTTCAATTTTTGCTTTTGTCACATAAAGTTAAAAATAAGCTCCCAAACTTAAAAAAGCGATTTGTTTTGAAAAATACTGGGAAAAATAAGACTTCAAACAAAAATTCAGCCATTTCTAAAAAAAATTTTTTTAAATCGATTTTTTGAACAAAGAGGTACCCCTTATGAAATTTTCAATTTTCGCTTTTGTCACATAAAGTTAAAAATAAGCTCCCAAACTTAAAAAAGCGATTTGTTTTGAAAAATACTGGGAAAAATAAGACTTCAAACAAAAATTCAGCCATTTCTAAAAAAAATTTTTTTAAATCGATTTTTTGAACAAAGAGGTACCCCTTATGAAATTTTCAATTTTCGCTTTTGTCACATAAAATTAAAAATAAGCTCCCAAACTTAAAAAAGCGATTTGTTTTGAAAAATACTGGGAAAAATAAGACTTCAAACAAAAATTCAGCCATTTCTAAGAAAAATTTTTTTAAATCGATTTTTTGAACAAAGAGGTACCCCTTATGAAATTTTCAATTTTCGCTTTTGTCACATAAAGTTAAAAATAAGCTCCCAAACTTAAAAAAGCGATTTGTTTTGAAAAATACTGGGAAAAATAAGACTTCAAACAAAAATTCAGCCATTTCTAAAAAAAATTTTTTTAAATCGATTTTTTGAACAAAGAGGTACCCCTTATGAAATTTTCAATTTTCGCTTTTGTCACATAAAATTAAAAATAAGCTCCCAAACTTAAAAAAGCGATTTGTTTTGAAAAATACTGGGAAAAATAAGACTTCAAACAAAAATTCAGCCATTTCTAAAAAAAATTTTTTTAAATCGATTTTTTGAACAAAGAGGTACCCCTTATGAAATTTTAAATTTTCGCTTTTGTCACATAAAATTAAAAATAAGCTCCCAAACTTAAAAAAGCGATTTGTTTTGAAAAATACTGGGAAAAATAAGACTTCAAACAAAAATTCAGCCATTTCAAAAAAAAAATTTTTTAAATCGATTTTTTGAACAAAGAGGTACCCCTTATGAAATTTTCAATTTTCGCTTTTGTCACATAAAGTTAAAAACAAGCTCCCAAACTTAAAAAAGCGATTTGTTTTGAAAAATACTGGGAAAAATTAGACTTCAAACAAAAATTCAGCCATTTCTAAAAAAATTTTTTTTAAATCGATTTTTTGAACAAAGAGGTACCCCTTATGAAATTTTCAATTTTCGCTTTTGTCACATAAAGTTAAAAATAAGCTCCCAAACTTAAAAAAGCGATTTGTTTTGAAAAATACTGGGAAAAATTAGACTTCAAGCAAAAATTCAGCCATTTCTAAGAAAAATTTTTTAAAATCGATTTTTTGAACAAAGAGGTACCCCTTATGAAATTTTCAATTTTCGCTTTTGTCACATAAAATTAAAAATAAGCTCCCAAACTTAAAAAAGCGATTTGTTTTGAAAAATACTGGGAAAAATTAGACTTCAAACAAAAATTCAGCCATTTCTAAAAAAAATTTTTTAAAATCGATTTTTTGAACAAAGAGGTACCCCTTATGAAATTTTCAATTTTCGCTTTTGTCACATAAAATTAAAAATAAGCTCCCAAGCTTAAAAAAGCGATTTGTTTTGAAAAATACTGGGAAAAATAAGACTTCAAACAAAAATTCAGCCATTTCTAAAAAAAATTTTAAAAATCGATTTTTTGAACAAAGAGGTACCCCTTATGAAATTTTCAATTTTCGCTTTTGTCACATAAAATTAAAAATAAGCTCCCAAACTTAAAAAAGCGATTTGTTTTGAAAAATACTGGGAAAAATAAGACTTCAAACAAAAATTCAGCCATTTCTAAAAAAAATTTTTAAAAATCGATTTCTTGAACAAAGAGGTACCCTTTATGAAATTTTCAATTTTCGCTTTTGTCACATAAAATTAAAAATAAGCTCCCAAACTTAAAAAAGCGATTTGTTTTGAAAAATACTGGGAAAAATAAGACTTCAAACAAAAATTCAGCCATATCTAAAAAAAATTTTTTTAAATCGATTTTTTGAACAAAGAGATACCCCTTATGAAATTTTCAATTTCCGCTTTTGTCACATAAAATTAAAAATAAGCTCCCAAACTTAAAAAAGCGATTTGTTTTGAAAAATACTGGGAAAAATTAGACTTCAAACAAAAATTCAGCCATTTCTAAAAAAATTTTTTTAAATCGATTTTTTGAACAAAGAGGTACCCCTTATGAAATTTTCAATTTCCGCTTTTGTCACATAAAATTAAAAATAAGCTCCCAAACTTAAAAAAGCGATTTGTTTTGAAAAATACTGGGAAAAATTAGACTTCAAACAAAAATTCAGCCATTTCTAAAAAAATTTTTTTAAATCGATTTTTTGAACAAAGAGGTACCCCTTATGAAATTTTCAATTTCCGCTTTTGTCACATAAAATTAAAAATAAGCTCCCAAACTTAAAAAAGCGATTTGTTTTGAAAAATACTGGGAAAAATTAGACTTCAAACAAAAATTCAGCCATTTCTAAAAAAATTTTTTTAAATCGATTTTTTGAACAAAGAGGTACCCCTTATGAAATTTTAAATTTCCGCTTTTGTCACATAAAATTAAAAATAAGCTCCCAAACTTAAAAAAGCGATTTGTTTTGAAAAATACTGGGAAAAATTAGACTTCAAACAAAAATTCAGCCATTTCTAAAAAAATTTTTTTAAATCGATTTTTTGAACAAAGAGGTACCCCTTATGAAATTTTCAATTTCCGCTTTTGTCACATAAAATTAAAAATAAGCTCCCAAACTTAAAAAAGCGATTTGTTTTGAAAAATACTGGGAAAAATTAGACTTCAAACAAAAATTCAGCCATTTCTAAAAAAATTTTTTTAAATCGATTTTTTGAACAAAGAGGTACCCCTTATGAAATTTTCAATTTCCGCTTTTGTCACATAAAATTAAAAATAAGCTCCCAAACTTAAAAAAGCGATTTGTTTTGAAAAATACTGGGAAAAATTAGACTTCAAACAAAAATTCAGCCATTTCTAAAAAAATTTTTTTAAATCGATTTTTTGAACAAAGAGGTACCCCTTATGAAATTTTCAATTTCCGCTTTTGTCACATAAAATTAAAAATAAGCTCCCAAACTTAAAAAAGCGATTTGTTTTGAAAAATACTGGGAAAAATTAGACTTCAAACAAAAATTCAGCCATGTCTAAGAAAAATTTTTAGAAATCGATTTTTTGAACAAAGAGGTACCCCTTATAAAAATTTTCAATTTTCGCTTTTGTCACATAAAATTAAAAATAAGCTACCAAACTTAAAAAAGCGATTTGTTTTGAAAAATACTGGGAAAAATAAGACTTCAAACAAAAATTCAGCCATGTCTAAGAAAAATTTTTAGAAATCGATTTTTTGAACAAAGAGGTACCCCTTATGAAATTTTCAATTTTCGCTTTTGTCACATAAAATTAAAAATAAGCTACCAAACTTAAAAAAGCGATTTGTTTTGAAAAATACTGGGAAAAATAAGACTTCAAACAAAAATTCAGCCATGTCTAAGAAAAAATTTTAGAAATCGATTTTTTGAACAAAGAGGTACCCCTTATGAAATTTTCAATTTTCGCTTTTGTCACATAAAATTAAAAATAAGCTACCAAACTTAAAAAAGCGATTTGTTTTGAAAAATACTGGGAAAAATAAGACTTCAAACAAAAATTCAGCCATTTTAAAAAAAAATTTTTTTAAATCGATTTTTTGAAAAAAGAGGTACCCCTTATGAAATTTTCAATTTTCGCTTTTGTCACATAAAATTAAAAATAAGCTCCCAAACTTAAAAAAGCGATTTGTTTTGAAAAATACTGGGAAAAATAAGACTTCAAACAAAAATTCAGCCATTTCTAAAAAAAATTTTTTAAAACCGATTTTTTGAACAAAGGGGTACCCCTTATGAAATTTTAAATTTCCGCTTTTGTCACATAAAATTAAAAATAAGCTCCCAAACTTAAAAAAGCGATTTGTTTTGAAAAATACTGGGAAAAATTAGACTTCAAACAAAAATTCAGCCATTTCTAAAAAAAAATTTTTTAAATCGATTTTTTGAACAAAGAGGTACCCCTTATGAAATTTTCAATTTTCGCTTTTGTCACATAAAATTAAAAATAAGCTCCCAAACTTAAAAAAGCGATTTGTTTTGAAAAATACTGGGAAAAATTAGACTTCAAACAAAAATTCAGCCATTTCTAAAAAAATTTTTTTAAATCGATTTTTTGAACAAAGGGGTACCCCTTATGAAATTTTAAATTTCCGCTTTTGTCACATAAAATTAAAAATAAGCTCCCAAACTTAAAAAAGCGATTTGTTTTGAAAAATACTGGGAAAAATAAGACTTCAAACAAAAATTCAGCCATTTCTAAAAAAAATTTTTTAAAACCGATTTTTTGAACAAAGGGGTACCCCTTATGAAATTTTAAATTTCCGCTTTTGTCACATAAAATTAAAAATAAGCTCCCAAACTTAAAAAAGCGATTTGTTTTGAAAAATACTGGGAAAAATTAGACTTCAAACAAAAATTCAGCCATTTCTAAAAAAAAATTTTTTAAATCGATTTTTTGAACAAAGAGGTACCCCTTATGAAATTTTCAATTTTCGCTTTTGTCACATAAAATTAAAAATAAGCTCCCAAACTTAAAAAAGCGATTTGTTTTGAAAAATACTGGGAAAAATTAGACTTCAAACAAAAATTCAGCCATTTCTAAAAAAATTTTTTTAAATCGATTTTTTGAACAAAGGGGTACCCCTTATGAAATTTTAAATTTCCGCTTTTGTCACATAAAATTAAAAATAAGCTCCCAAACTTAAAAAAGCGATTTGTTTTGAAAAATACTGGGAAAAATAAGACTTCAAACAAAAATTCAGCCATTTCTAAAAAAAAATTTTTAAAACCGATTTTTTGAACAAAGGGGTACCCCTTATGAAATTTTAAATTTCCGCTTTTGTCACATAAAATTAAAAATAAGCTCCCAAACTTAAAAAAGCGATTTGTTTTGAAAAATACTGGGAAAAATTAGACTTCAAACAAAAATTCAGCCATTTCTAAAAAAAAATTTTTTAAATCGATTTTTTGAACAAAGAGGTACCCCTTATGAAATTTTCAATTTTCGCTTTTGTCACATAAAATTAAAAATAAGCTCCCAAACTTAAAAAAGCGATTTGTTTTGAAAAATACTGGGAAAAATTAGACTTCAAACAAAAATTCAGCCATTTCTAAAAAAATTTTTTTTAATCGATTTTTTGAACAAAGAGGTACCCCTTATGAAATTTTCAATTTCCGCTTTTGTCACATAAAATTAAAAATAAGCTCCCAAACTTAAAAAAGCGATTTGTTTTGAAAAATACTGGGAAAAATAAGACTTCAAACAAAAATTCAGCCATGTCTAAGAAAAATTTTTAGAAATCGATTTTTTGAACAAAGAGGTACCCCTTATGAAATTTTCAATTTTCGCTTTTGTCACATAAAATTAAAAATAAGCTACCAAACTTAAAAAAGCGATTTGTTTTGAAAAATACTGGGAAAAATAAGACTTCAAACAAAAATTCAGCCATGTCTAAGAAAAATTTTTAGAAATCGATTTTTTGAACAAAGAGGTACCCCTTATGAAATTTTCAATTTTCGCTTTTGTCACATAAAATTAAAAATAAGCTACCAAACTTAAAAAAGCGATTTGTTTTGAAAAATACTGGGAAAAATAAGACTTCAAACAAAAATTCAGCCATGTCTAAGAAAAATTTTTAGAAATCGATTTTTTGAACAAAGAGGTACCCCTTATGAAATTTTCAATTTTCGCTTTTGTCACATAAAATTAAAAATAAGCTACCAAACTTAAAAAAGCGATTTGTTTTGAAAAATACTGGGAAAAATAAGACTTCAAACAAAAATTCAGCCATTTTAAAAAAAAATTTTTTTAAATCGATTTTTTGAAAAAAGAGGTACCCCTTATGAAATTTTCAATTTTCGCTTTTGTCACATAAAATTAAAAATAAGCTCCCAAACTTAAAAAAGCGATTTGTTTTGAAAAATACTGGGAAAAATAAGACTTCAAACAAAAATTCAGCCATTTCTAAAAAAAATTTTTTAAAACCGATTTTTTGAACAAAGGGGTACCCCTTATGAAATTTTAAATTTCCGCTTTTGTCACATAAAATTAAAAATAAGCTCCCAAACTTAAAAAAGCGATTTGTTTTGAAAAATACTGGGAAAAATTAGACTTCAAACAAAAATTCAGCCATTTCTAAAAAAAAATTTTTTAAATCGATTTTTTGAACAAAGAGGTACCCCTTATGAAATTTTCAATTTTCGCTTTTGTCACATAAAATTAAAAATAAGCTCCCAAACTTAAAAAAGCGATTTGTTTTGAAAAATACTGGGAAAAATTAGACTTCAAACAAAAATTCAGCCATTTCTAAAAAAATTTTTTTAAATCGATTTTTTGAACAAAGGGGTACCCCTTATGAAATTTTAAATTTCCGCTTTTGTCACATAAAATTAAAAATAAGCTCCCAAACTTAAAAAAGCGATTTGTTTTGAAAAATACTGGGAAAAATAAGACTTCAAACAAAAATTCAGCCATTTCTAAAAAAAATTTTTTAAAACCGATTTTTTGAACAAAGGGGTACCCCTTATGAAATTTTAAATTTCCGCTTTTGTCACATAAAATTAAAAATAAGCTCCCAAACTTAAAAAAGCGATTTGTTTTGAAAAATACTGGGAAAAATTAGACTTCAAACAAAAATTCAGCCATTTCTAAAAAAAAATTTTTTAAATCGATTTTTTGAACAAAGAGGTACCCCTTATGAAATTTTCAATTTTCGCTTTTGTCACATAAAATTAAAAATAAGCTCCCAAACTTAAAAAAGCGATTTGTTTTGAAAAATACTGGGAAAAATTAGACTTCAAACAAAAATTCAGCCATTTCTAAAAAAATTTTTTTAAATCGATTTTTTGAACAAAGGGGTACCCCTTATGAAATTTTAAATTTCCGCTTTTGTCACATAAAATTAAAAATAAGCTCCCAAACTTAAAAAAGCGATTTGTTTTGAAAAATACTGGGAAAAATAAGACTTCAAACAAAAATTCAGCCATTTCTAAAAAAAATTTTTTAAAACCGATTTTTTGAACAAAGGGGTACCCCTTATGAAATTTTAAATTTCCGCTTTTGTCACATAAAATTAAAAATAAGCTCCCAAACTTAAAAAAGCGATTTGTTTTGAAAAATACTGGGAAAAATTAGACTTCAAACAAAAATTCAGCCATTTCTAAAAAAAAATTTTTTAAATCGATTTTTTGAACAAAGAGGTACCCCTTATGAAATTTTCAATTTTCGCTTTTGTCACATAAAATTGAAAATAAGCTCCCAAACTTAAAAAAGCGATTTGTTTTGAAAAATACTGGGAAAAATTAGACTTCAAACAAAAATTCAGCCATTTCTAAAAAAATTTTTTTAAATCGATTTTTTGAACAAAGGGGTACCCCTTATGAAATTTTAAATTTCCGCTTTTGTCACATAAAATTAAAAATAAGCTCCCAAACTTAAAAAAGCGATTTGTTTTGAAAAATACTGGGAAAAATAAGACTTCAAACAAAAATTCAGCCATTTCTAAAAAAAAATTTTTAAAACCGATTTTTTGAACAAAGGGGTACCCCTTATGAAATTTTAAATTTCCGCTTTTGTCACATAAAATTAAAAATAAGCTCCCAAACTTAAAAAAGCGATTTGTTTTGAAAAATACTGGGAAAAATTAGACTTCAAACAAAAATTCAGCCATTTCTAAAAAAAAATTTTTTAAATCGATTTTTTGAACAAAGAGGTACCCCTTATGAAATTTTCAATTTTCGCTTTTGTCACATAAAATTAAAAATAAGCTCCCAAACTTAAAAAAGCGATTTGTTTTGAAAAATACTGGGAAAAATTAGACTTCAAACAAAAATTCAGCCATTTCTAAAAAAATTTTTTTAAATCGATTTTTTGAACAAAGAGGTACCCCTTATGAAATTTTCAATTTCCGCTTTTGTCACATAAAATTAAAAATAAGCTCCCAAACTTAAAAAAGCGATTTGTTTTGAAAAATACTGGGAAAAATAAGACTTCAAACAAAAATTCAGCCATTTCTAAGAAAAATTTTTTTAAATCGATTTTTTGAACAAAGAGGTACCCCTTATGAAATTTTCAATTTTCGCTTTTGTCACATAAAGTTAAAAATAAGCTCCCAAACTTAAAAAAGCGATTTGTTTTGAAAAATACTGGGAAAATTAGCCTTCAAACAAAAATTCAGCCATTTCTAAAAAAATTTTTTTAAATCGATTTTTTGAACAAAGAGGTACCCCTTATGAAATTTTCAATTTCCGCTTTTGTCACATAAAATTAAAAATAAGCTCCCAAACTTAAAAAAGCGATTTGTTTTGAAAAATACTGGGAAAAATTAGACTTCAAACAAAAATTCAGCCATTTCTAAAAAAATTTTTTTAAATCGATTTTTTGAACAAAGAGGTACCCCTTATGAAATTTTCAATTTCCGCTTTTGTCACATAAAATTAAAAATAAGCTCCCAAACTTAAAAAAGCGATTTGTTTTGAAAAATACTGGGAAAAATTAGACTTCAAACAAAAATTCAGCCATGTCTAAGAAAAATTTTTAGAAATCGATTTTTTGAACAAAGAGGTACCCCTTATGAAATTTTCAATTTTCGCTTTTGTCACATAAAATTAAAAATAAGCTACCAAACTTAAAAAAGCGATTTGTTTTGAAAAATACTGGGAAAAATTAGACTTCAAACAAAAATTCAGCCATGTCTAAGAAAAATTTTTAGAAATCGATTTTTTGAACAAAGAGGTACCCCTTATGAAATTTTCAATTTTCGCTTTTGTCACATAAAATTAAAAATAAGCTCCCAAACTTAAAAAAGCGATTTATTTTGAAATATACTGGGAAAAATAAGACTTCAAACAAAAATTCAGCCATGTCTAAGAAAAATTTTTAGAAATCGATTTTTTGAACAAAGAGGTACCCCTTATGAAATTTTCAATTTTCGCTTTTGTCACATAAAATTAAAAATAAGCTACCAAACTTAAAAAAGCGATTTGTTTTGAAAAATACTGGGAAAAATAAGACTTCAAACAAAAATTCAGCCATGTCTAAGAAAAATTTTTAGAAATCGATTTTTTGAACAAAGAGGTACCCCTTATGAAATTTTCAATTTTCGCTTTTGTCACATAAAATTAAAAATAAGCTACCAAACTTAAAAAAGCGATTTGTTTTGAAAAATACTGGGAAAAATAAGACTTCAAACAAAAATTCAGCCATTTTAAAAAAAAATTTTTTTAAATCGATTTTTTGAAAAAAGAGGTACCCCTTATGAAATTTTCAATTTTCGCTTTTGTCACATAAAATTAAAAATAAGCTCCCAAACTTAAAAAAGCGATTTGTTTTGAAAAATACTGGGAAAAATAAGACTTCAAACAAAAATTCAGCCATTTCTAAAAAAAATTTTTTAAAACCGATTTTTTGAACAAAGGGGTACCCCTTATGAAATTTTCAATTTTCGCTTTTGTCACATAAAATTAAAAATAAGCTCCCAAACTTAAAAAAGCGATTTGTTTTGAAAAATACTGGGAAAAATAAGACTTCAAACAAAAATTCAGCCATTTCTAAAAAAAATTTTTTAAAACCGATTTTTTGAACAAAGAGGTACCCCTTATGAAATTTTCAATTTTCGCTTTTGTCACATAAAATTAAAAATAAGCTACCAAACTTAAAAAAGCGATTTGTTTTGAAAAATACTGGGAAAAATAAGACTTCAAACAAAAATTCAGCCATTTCTAAAAAAAATTTTTTAAAACCGATTTTTTGAACAAAGAGGTACCCCTTATGAAATTTTCAATTTTCGCTTTTGCCACATAAAATTAAAAATAAGCTCCCAAACTTAAAAAAGCGATTTGTTTTGAAAAATACTGGGAAAAATAAGACTACAAACAAAAATTCAGCCATTTCTAAAAAAAATTTTTAAAATCGATTTTTTGAACAAAGAGGTACCCCTTATGAAATTTTCAATTTTCGCTTTTGTCACATAAAATTAAAAATAAGCTCCCAAACTTAAAAAAGCGATTTGTTTTGAAAAATACTGGGAAAAATAAGACTACAAACAAAAATTCAGCCATTTCTAAAAAAATTTTTTAAAACCGATTTTTTGAACAAAGAGGTACCCCTTATGAAATTTTCAATTTTCGCTTTTGTCACATAAAATTAAAAATAAGCTCCCAAACTTAAAAAAGCGATTTGTTTTGAAAAATACTGGGAAAAATAAGACTACAAACAAAAATTCAGCCATTTCTAAAAAAATTTTTTAAAACCGATTTTTTGAACAAAGGGGTACCCCTTATGAAATTTTCAATTTTCGCTTTTGCCACATAAAATTAAAAATAAGCTCCCAAACTTAAAAAAGCGATTTGTTTTGAAATATACTGGGAAAAATAAGACTTCAAACAAAAATTCAGCCATTTCTAAAAAAAAATTTTAAAAATCGATTTTTTGAAAAAAGAGGTACCCCTTATGAAATTTTCAATTTTCGCTTTTGTCACATAAAATTAAAAATAAGCTACCAAACTTAAAAAAGCGATTTGTTTTGAAAAATACTGGGAAAAATAAGACTTCAAACAAAAATTCAGCCATTTTTAAAAAAAATTTTTTTAAATCGATTTTTTGAACAAAGAGGTACCCCTTATGAAATTTTCAATTTTCGCTTTTGTCACATAAAATTAAAAATAAGCTCCCAAACTTAAAAAAGCGATTTGTTTTGAAAAATACTGGCAAAAATAAGACTACAAACAAAAATTCAGCCATTTCTAAAAAAAATTTTTAAAATCGATTTTTTGAACAAAGAGGTACCCCTTATGAAATTTTCAATTTTCGCTTTTGTCACATAAAATTAAAAATAAGCTCCCAAACTTAAAAAAGCGATTTGTTTTGAAAAATACTGGGAAAAATAAGACTACAAACAAAAATTCAGCCATTTCTAAAAAAAATTTTTTAAATCGATTTTTTGAACAAAGAGGTACGTACCCCTTATGAAATTTTCAATTTTCGCTTTTGTCACATAAAATTAAAAATAAGCTCCCAAACTTAAAAAAGCGATTTGTTTTGAAAAATACTGGGAAAAATAAGACTACAAACAAAAATTCAGCCATTTCTAAAAAAAATTTTTAAAATCGATTTTTTGAACAAAGAGGTACCCCTTATGAAATTTTCAATTTTCGCTTTTGTCACATAAAATTAAAAATAAGCTCCCAAACTTAAAAAAGCGATTTGTTTTGAAAAATACTGGGAAAAATAAGACTACAAACAAAAATTCAGCCATTTCTAAAAAAATTTTTTAAAACCGATTTTTTGAACAAAGAGGTACCCCTTATGAAATTTTCAATTTTCGCTTTTGTCACATAAAATTAAAAATAAGCTCCCAAACTTAAAAAAGCGATTTGTTTTGAAAAATACTGGGAAAAATAAGACTACAAACAAAAATTCAGCCATTTCTAAAAAAAATTTTTAAAATCGATTTTTTGAACAAAGAGGTACCCCTTATGAAATTTTCAATTTTCGCTTTTGTCACATAAAATTAAAAATAAGCTCCCAAACTTAAAAAAGCGATTTGTTTTGAAAAATACTGGGAAAAATAAGACTACAAACAAAAATTCAGCCATTTCTAAAAAAATTTTTTAAAACCGATTTTTTGAACAAAGAGGTACCCCTTATGAAATTTTCAATTTTCGCTTTTGTCACATAAAATTAAAAATAAGCTCCCAAACTTAAAAAAGCGATTTGTTTTGAAAAATACTGGGAAAAATAAGACTACAAACAAAAATTCAGCCATTTCTAAAAAAATTTTTTAAACCCGATTTTTTGAACAAAGAGGTACCCCTTATGAAATTTTCAATTTTCGCTTTTGTCACATAAAATTAAAAATAAGCTCCCAAACTTAAAAAAGCGATTTGTTTTGAAAAATACTGGGAAAAATAAGACTACAAACAAAAATTCAGCCATTTCTAAAAAAAATTTTTAAAACCGATTTTTTGAACAAAGAGGTACCCCTTATGAAATTTTCAATTTTCGCTTTTGTCACATAAAATTAAAAATAAGCTCCCAAACTTAAAAAAGCGATTTGTTTTGAAAAATACTGGGAAAAATAAGACTACAAACAAAAATTCAGCCATTTCTAAAAAAATTTTTTAAAACCGATTTTTTGAACAAAGAGGTACCCCTTATGAAATTTTCAATTTTCGCTTTTGTCACATAAAATTAAAAATAAGCTCCCAAACTTAAAAAAGCGATTTGTTTTGAAAAATACTGGGAAAAATAAGACTACAAACAAAAATGCAGCCATTTCTAAAAAAAATTTTTAAAATCGATTTTTTGAACAAAGAGGTACCCCTTATGAAATTTTCAATTTTCGCTTTTGTCACATAAAATTAAAAATAAGCTCCCAAACTTAAAAAAGCGATTTGTTTTGAAAAATACTGGGAAAAATAAGACTACAAACAAAAATTCAGCCATTTCTAAAAAAATTTTTTAAAACCGATTTTTTGAACAAAGAGGTACCCCTTATGAAATTTTCAATTTTCGCTTTTGTCACATAAAATTAAAAATAAGCTCCCAAACTTAAAAAAGCGATTTGTTTTGAAAAATACTGGGAAAAATAAGACTTCAAACAAAAATTCAGCCATTTCAAAAAAAAATTTTTTAAACCCGATTTTTTGAACAAAGGGGTACCCCTTATGAAATTTTCAATTTTCGCTTTTGCCACATAAAATTAAAAATAAGCTCCCAAACTTAAAAAAGCGATTTGTTTTGAAAAATACTGGGAAAAATAAGACTACAAACAAAAATTCAGCCATTTCTAAAAAAAATTTTTAAAATCGATTTTTTGAACAAAGAGGTACCCCTTATGAAATTTTCAATTTTCGCTTTTGTCACATAAAATTAAAAATAAGCTCCCAAACTTAAAAAAGCGATTTGTTTTGAAAAATACTGGGAAAAATAAGACTACAAACAAAAATTCAGCCATTTCTAAAAATAATTTTTAAAATCGATTTTTTGAACAAAGAGGTACCCCTTATGAAATTTTCAATTTTCGCTTTTGTCACATAAAATTAAAAATAAGCTCCCAAACTTAAAAAAGCGATTTGTTTTGAAAAATACTGGGAAAAATAAGACTACAAACAAAAATTCAGCCATTTCTAAAAAAAATTTTTAAAATCGATTTTTTGAACAAAGAGGTACCCCTTATGAAATTTTCAATTTTCGCTTTTGTCACATAAAATTAAAAATAAGCTCCCAAACTTAAAAAAGCGATTTGTTTTGAAAAATACTGGGAAAAATAAGACTACAAACAAAAATTCAGCCATTTCTAAAAAAAATTTTTAAAATCGATTTTTTGAACAAAGAGGTACCCCTTATGAAATTTTCAATTTTCGCTTTTGTCACATAAAATTAAAAATAAGCTCCCAAACTTAAAAAAGCGATTTGTTTTGAAAAATACTGGGAAAAATAAGACTACAAACAAAAATTCAGCCATTTCTAAAAAAATTTTTTAAAACCGATTTTTTGAACAAAGAGGTACCCCTTATGAAATTTTCAATTTTCGCTTTTGTCACATAAAATTAAAAATAAGCTCCCAAACTTAAAAAAGCGATTTGTTTTGAAAAATACTGGGAAAAATAAGACTACAAACAAAAATTCAGCCATTTCTAAAAAAATTTTTTAAAACCGATTTTTTGAACAAAGAGGTACCCCTTATGAAATTTTCAATTTTCGCTTTTGTCACATAAAATTAAAAATAAGCTCCCAAACTTAAAAAAGCTATTTGTTTTGAAAAATACTGGGAAAAATAAGACTACAAACAAAAATTCAGCCATTTCTAAAAAAATTTTTTAAAACCGATTTTTTGAACAAAGAGGTACCCCTTATGAAATTTTCAATTTTCGCTTTTGTCACATAAAATTAAAAATAAGCTCCCAAACTTAAAAAAGCGATTTGTTTTGAAAAATACTGGGAAAAATAAGACTTCAAACAAAAATTCAGCCATTTCTAAAAAAAATTTTTTAAAACCGATTTTTTGAACAAAGAGGTACCCCTTATGAAATTTTCAATTTTCGCTTTTGTCACATAAAATTAAAAATAAGCTACCAAACTTAAAAAAGCGATTTGTTTTGAAAAATACTGGGAAAAATAAGACTTCAAACAAAAATTCAGCCATTTCAAAAAAAAATTTTTTAAAACTGATTTTTTGAACAAAGAGGTACCCCTTATGAAATTTTCAATTTTCGCTTTTGCCACATAAAATTAAAAATAACCTCCCAAACTTAAAAAAGCGATTTGTTTTGAAAAATACTGGGAAAAATAAGACTTCAAACAAAAATTCAGCCATTTTTAAAAAAAATTTTTTAAAATCGATTTTTTGAACAAAGAGGTACCCCTTATGAAATTTTCAATTTTCGCTTTTGTCACATAAAATTAAAAATAAGCTCCCAAACTTAAAAAAGCGATTTGTTTTGAAATATACTGGGAAAAATAAGACTTCAAACAAAAATTCAGCCATTTCTAAAAAAAAATTTTTAAAATCGATTTTTTGAAAAAAGAGGTACCCCTTATGAAATTTTCAATTTTCGCTTTTGTCACATAAAATTAAAAATAAGCTACCAAACTTAAAAAAGCGATTTGTTTTGAAAAATACTGGGAAAAATAAGACTACAAACAAAAATTCAGCCATTTCTAAAAAAAATTTTTAAAATCGATTTTTTGAACAAAGAGGTACCCCTTATGAAATTTTCAATTTTCGCTTTTGTCACATAAAATTAAAAATAAGCTCCCAAACTTAAAAAAGCGATTTGTTTTGAAAAATACTGGCAAAAATAAGACTACAAACAAAAATTCAGCCATTTCTAAAAAAAATTTTTAAAATCGATTTTTTGAACAAAGAGGTACCCCTTATGAAATTTTCAATTTTCGCTTTTGTCACATAAAATTAAAAATAAGCTCCCAAACTTAAAAAAGCGATTTGTTTTGAAAAATACTGGGAAAAATAAGACTACAAACAAAAATTCAGCCATTTCTAAAAAAAATTTTTAAAATCGATTTTTTGAACAAAGAGGTACCCCTTATGAAATTTTCAATTTTCGCTTTTGTCACATAAAATTAAAAATAAGCTCCCAAACTTAAAAAAGCGATTTGTTTTGAAAAATACTGGGAAAAATAAGACTACAAACAAAAATTCAGCCATTTCTAAAAAAAATTTTTAAAATCGATTTTTTGAACAAAGAGGTACCCCTTATGAAATTTTCAATTTTCGCTTTTGTCACATAAAATTAAAAATAAGCTCCCAAACTTAAAAAAGCGATTTGTTTTGAAAAATACTGGCAAAAATAAGACTACAAACAAAAATTCAGCCATTTCTAAAAAAAATTTTTAAAATCGATTTTTTGAACAAAGAGGTACCCCTTATGAAATTTTCAATTTTCGCTTTTGTCACATAAAATTAAAAATAAGCTCCCAAACTTAAAAAAGCGATTTGTTTTGAAAAATACTGGGAAAAATAAGACTACAAACAAAAATTCAGCCATTTCTAAAAAAAATTTTTTAAATCGATTTTTTGAACAAAGAGGTACCCCTTATGAAATTTTCAATTTTCGCTTTTGTCACATAAAATTAAAAATAAGCTCCCAAACTTAAAAAAGCGATTTGTTTTGAAAAATACTGGGAAAAATAAGACTACAAACAAAAATTCAGCCATTTCTAAAAAAAATTTTTAAAATCGATTTTTTGAACAAAGAGGTACCCCTTATGAAATTTTCAATTTTCGCTTTTGTCACATAAAATTAAAAATAAGCTCCCAAACTTAAAAAAGCGATTTGTTTTGAAAAATACTGGGAAAAATAAGACTACAAACAAAAATTCAGCCATTTCTAAAAAAAATTTTTAAAATCGATTTTTTGAACAAAGAGGTACCCCTTATGAAATTTTCAATTTTCGCTTTTGTCACATAAAATTAAAAATAAGCTCCCAAACTTAAAAAAGCGATTTGTTTTGAAAAATACTGGGAACAATAAGACTACAAACAAAAATTCAGCCATTTCTAAAAAAAATTTTTAAAATCGATTTTTTGAACAAAGAGGTACCCCTTATGAAATTTTCAATTTTCGCTTTTGTCACATAAAATTAAAAATAAGCTCCCAAACTTAAAAAAGCGATTTGTTTTGAAAAATACTGGCAAAAATAAGACTACAAACAAAAATTCAGCCATTTCTAAAAAAAATTTTTAAAATCGATTTTTTGAACAAAGAGGTACCCCTTATGAAATTTTCAATTTTCGCTTTTGTCACATAAAATTAAAAATAAGCTCCCAAACTTAAAAAAGCGATTTGTTTTGAAAAATACTGGGAAAAATAAGACTACAAACAAAAATTCAGCCATTTCTAAAAAAAATTTTTTAAATCGATTTTTTGAACAAAGAGGTACCCCTTATGAAATTTTCAATTTTCGCTTTTGTCACATAAAATTAAAAATAAGCTCCCAAACTTAAAAAAGCGATTTGTTTTGAAAAATACTGGGAAAAATAAGACTACAAACAAAAATTCAGCCATTTCTAAAAAAAATTTTTAAAATCGATTTTTTGAACAAAGAGGTACCCCTTATGAAATTTTCAATTTTCGCTTTTGTCACATAAAATTAAAAATAAGCTCCCAAACTTAAAAAAGCGATTTGTTTTGAAAAATACTGGGAAAAATAAGACTACAAACAAAAATTCAGCCATTTCTAAAAAAAATTTTTAAAATGGATTTTTTGAACAAAGAGGTACCCCTTATGAAATTTTCAATTTTCGCTTTTGTCACATAAAATTAAAAATAAGCTCCCAAACTTAAAAAAGCGATTTGTTTTGAAAAATACTGGGAAAAATAAGACTACAAACAAAAATTCAGCCATTTCTAAAAAAAATTTTAAAATCGATTTTTTGAACAAAGAGGTACCCCTTATGAAATTTTCAATTTTCGCTTTTGTCACATAAAATTAAAAATAAGCTCCCAAACTTAAAAAAGCGATTTGTTTTGAAAAATACTGGGAAAAATAAGACTACAAACAAAAATTCAGCCATTTCTAAAAAAAAATTTTAAAATCGATTTTTTGAACAAAGAGGTACCCCTTATGAAATTTTCAATTTTCGCTTTTGTCACATAAAATTAAAAATAAGCTCCCAAACTTAAAAAAGCGATTTGTTTTGAAAAATACTGGGAAAAATAAGACTACAAACAAAAATTCAGCCATTTCTAAAAAAAATTTTTAAAATCGATTTTTTGAACAAAGAGGTACCCCTTATGAAATTTTCAATTTTCGCTTTTGTCACATAAAATTAAAAATAAGCTCCCAAACTTAAAAAAGCGATTTGTTTTGAAAAATACTGGGAAAAATAAGACTACAAACAAAAATTCAGCCATTTCTAAAAAAAATTTTTAAAATCGATTTTTTGAACAAAGAGGTACCCCTTATGAAATTTTCAATTTTCGCTTTTGTCACATAAAATTAAAAATAAGCTCCCAAACTTAAAAAAGCGATTTGTTTTGAAAAATACTGGGAAAAATAAGACTACAAACAAAAATTCAGCCATTTCTAAAAAAAATTTTTAAAATCGATTTTTTGAACAAAGAGGTACCCCTTATGAAATTTTCAATTTTCGCTTTTGTCACATAAAATTAAAAATAAGCTCCCAAACTTAAAAAAGCGATTTGTTTTGAAAAATACTGGGAAAAATAAGACTACAAACAAAAATTCAGCCATTTCTAAAAAAAATTTTTAAAATCGATTTTTTGAACAAAGAGGTACCCCTTATGAAATTTTCAATTTTCGCTTTTGTCACATAAAATTAAAAATAAGCTCCCAAACTTAAAAAAGCGATTTGTTTTGAAAAATACTGGCAAAAATAAGACTACAAACAAAAATTCAGCCATTTCTAAAAAAAATTTTTAAAATCGATTTTTTGAACAAAGAGGTACCCCTTATGAAATTTTCAATTTTCGCTTTTGTCACATAAAATTAAAAATAAGCTCCCAAACTTAAAAAAGCGATTTGTTTTGAAAAATACTGGGAAAAATAAGACTACAAACAAAAATTCAGCCATTTCTAAAAAAAATTTTTTAAATCGATTTTTTGAACAAAGAGGTACCCCTTATGAAATTTTCAATTTTCGCTTTTGTCACATAAAATTAAAAATAAGCTCCCAAACTTAAAAAAGCGATTTGTTTTGAAAAATACTGGGAAAAATAAGACTACAAACAAAAATTCAGCCATTTCTAAAAAAAATTTTTAAAATCGATTTTTTGAACAAAGAGGTACCCCTTATGAAATTTTCAATTTTCGCTTTTGTCACATAAAATTAAAAATAAGCTCCCAAACTTAAAAAAGCGATTTGTTTTGAAAAATACTGGCAAAAATAAGACTACAAACAAAAATTCAGCCATTTCTAAAAAAAATTTTTAAAATCGATTTTTTTAACAAAGAGGTACCCCTTATGAAATTTTCAATTTTCGCTTTTGTCACATAAAATTAAAAATAAGCTCCCAAACTTAAAAAAGCGATTTGTTTTGAAAAATACTGGCAAAAATAAGACTACAAACAAAAATTCAGCCATTTCTAAAAAAAATTTTTAAAATCGATTTTTTGAACAAAGAGGTACCCCTTATGAAATTTTCAATTTTCGCTTTTGCCACATAAAATTAAAAATAAGCTCCCAAACTTAAGAAAGCGATTTGTTTTGAAAAATACTGGGAAAAATAAGACTACAAACAAAAATTCAGCCATTTCTAAAAAAAATTTTTAAAATCGATTTTTTGAACAAAGAGGTACCCCTTATGAAATTTTCAATTTTCGCTTTTGTCACATAAAATTAAAAATAAGCTCCCAAACTTAAAAAAGCGATTTGTTTTGAAAAATACTGGGAAAAATAAGACTACAAACAAAAATTCAGCCATTTCTAAAAAAAATTTTTTAAATCGATTTTTTGAACAAAGAGGTACCCCTTATGAAATTTTCAATTTTCGCTTTTGTCACATAAAATTAAAAATAAGCTCCCAAACTTAAAAAAGCGATTTGTTTTGAAAAATACTGGGAAAAATAAGACTACAAACAAAAATTCAGCCATTTCTAAAAAAAATTTTTTAAATCGATTTTTTGAACAAAGAGGTACCCCTTATGAAATTTTCAATTTTCGCTTTTGTCACATAAAATTAAAAATAAGCTCCCAAACTTAAAAAAGCGATTTGTTTTGAAAAATACTGGGAAAAATAAGACTACAAACAAAAATTCAGCCATTTCTAAAAAAAATTTTTAAAATCGATTTTTTGAACAAAGAGGTACCCCTTATGAAATTTTCAATTTTCGCTTTTGTCACATAAAATTAAAAATAAGCTCCCAAACTTAAAAAAGCGATTTGTTTTGAAAAATACTGGGAAAAATAAGACTACAAACAAAAATTCAGCCATTTCTAAAAAAAATTTTAAAATCGATTTTTTGAACAAAGAGGTACCCCTTATGAAATTTTCAATTTTCGCTTTTGTCACATAAAATTAAAAATAAGCTCCCAAACTTAAAAAAGCGATTTGTTTTGAAAAATACTGGGAAAAATAAGACTACAAACAAAAATTCAGCCATTTCTAAAAAAATTTTTTAAATCGATTTTTTGAACAAAGAGGTACCCCTTATGAAATTTTCAATTTTCGCTTTTGTCACATAAAATTAAAAATAAGCTCCCAAACTTAAAAAAGCGATTTGTTTTGAAAAATACTGGGAAAAATAAGACTACAAACAAAAATTCAGCCATTTCTAAAAAAATTTTTTAAAACCGATTTTTTTAACAAAGAGGTACCCCTTATGAAATTTTCAATTTTCGCTTTTGTCACATAAAATTAAAAATAAGCTCCCAAACTTAAAAAAGCGATTTGTTTTGAAAAATACTGGGAAAAATAAGACTTCAAACAAAAATTCAGCCATTTTTAAAAAAAATTTTTTAAAATCGATTTTTTGAACAAAGAGGTACCCCTTATGAAATTTTCAATTTTCGCTTTTGCCACATAAAATTAAAAATAAGCTCCCAAACTTAAGAAAGCGATTTGTTTTGAAAAATACTGGGAAAAATAAGACTACAAACAAAAATTCAGCCATTTCTAAAAAAAATTTTTTAAATCGATTTTTTGAACAAAGAGGTACCCCTTATGAAATTTTCAATTTTCGCTTTTGTCACATAAAATTAAAAATAAGCTCCCAAACTTAAAAAAGCGATTTGTTTTGAAAAATACTGGGAAAAATAAGACTACAAACAAAAATTCAGCCATTTCTAAAAAAAATTTTTAAAATCGATTTTTTGAACAAAGAGGTACCCCTTATGAAATTTTCAATTTTCGCTTTTGTCACATAAAATTAAAAATAAGCTCCCAAACTTAAAAAAGCGATTTGTTTTGAAAAATACTGGCAAAAATAAGACTACAAACAAAAATTCAGCCATTTCTAAAAAAAATTTTTAAAATCGATTTTTTGAACAAAGAGGTACCCCTTATGAAATTTTCAATTTTCGCTTTTGTCACATAAAATTAAAAATAAGCTCCCAAACTTAAAAAAGCGATTTGTTTTGAAAAATACTGGGAAAAATAAGACTACAAACAAAAATTCAGCCATTTCTAAAAAAAATTTTAAAATCGATTTTTTGAACAAAGAGGTACCCCTTATGAAATTTTCAATTTTCGATTTTGTCACATAAAATTAAAAATAAGCTCCCAAACTTAAAAAAGCGATTTGTTTTGAAAAATACTGGGAAAAATAAGACTACAAACAAAAATTCAGCCATTTCTAAAAAAAAATTTTAAAATCGATTTTTTGAACAAAGAGGTACCCCTTATGAAATTTTCAATTTTCGCTTTTGTCACATAAAATTAAAAATAAGCTCCCAAACTTAAAAAAGCGATTTGTTTTGAAAAATACTGGGAAAAATAAGACTACAAACAAAAATTCAGCCATTTCTAAAAAAATTTTTTAAATCGATTTTTTGAACAAAGAGGTACCCCTTATGAAATTTTCAATTTTCGCTTTTGTCACATAAAATTTAAAATAAGCTCCCAAACTTAAAAAAGCGATTTGTTTTGAAAAATACTGGGAAAAATAAGACTACAAACAAAAATTCAGCCATTTCTAAAAAAATTTTTTAAAACCGATTTTTTTAACAAAGAGGTACCCCTTATGAAATTTTCAATTTTCGCTTTTGTCACATAAAATTAAAAATAAGCTCCCAAACTTAAAAAAGCGATTTGTTTTGAAAAATACTGGGAAAAATAAGACTTCAAACAAAAATTCAGCCATTTTTAAAAAAAATTTTTTAAAATCGATTTTTTGAACAAAGAGGTACCCCTTATGAAATTTTCAATTTTCGCTTTTGTCACATAAAATTAAAAATAAGCTCCCAAACTTAAAAAAGCGATTTGTTTTGAAATATACTGGGAAAAATAAGACTTCAAACAAAAATTCAGCCATTTTTAAAAAAAAATTTTAAAAATCGATTTTTTGAAAAAAGAGGTACCCCTTATGAAATTTTCAATTTTCGCTTTTGTCACATAAAATTAAAAATAAGCTACCAAACTTAAAAAAGCGATTTGTTTTGAAAAATACTGGGAAAAATAAGACTACAAACAAAAATTCAGCCATTTCTAAAAAAAATTTTTAAAATCGATTTTTTGAACAAAGAGGTACCCCTTATGAAATTTTCAATTTTCGCTTTTGCCACATAAAATTAAAAATAAGCTCCCAAACTTAAAAAAGCGATTTGTTTTGAAAAATACTGGGAAAAATAAGACTTCAAACAAAAATTCAGCCATTTCTAAAAAAAAATTTTAAAAATCGATTTTTTGAACAAAGAGGTACCCCTTATGAAATTTTAAATTTTCTTCCATAAATTAAAAAAATAAGCTTGTTTACTTATGAAAATTAATTATTGTGCAAACTATTGGCCAAAAGGAGAGTTCTCCCAAAAATTTTGCCTTTTTTAAGAAAATTTTCACAAATTCGATCTTTTTTGCAAACGGCTACCCCTTATGAATTTTTCAGTTCAAGTTTTGTTTTATAAATTTAAAAATTAGTTTTACCAAAAACGAGGTTTTCCTTATGTATTTTGGTAAATATAACAAACTTAGATTGAAATGCCAAACCCAATAAGGCCTATTGTTCTGTTGAAGAATTAAATTTAAAATTTATTTTATACATACATACATATGTAATTTTTGGACACTTTCCCTCTAGACTATAACTGTATTAACACTTACATATAACAAGTTCAATATCCTAACCCATAAGCAGGTATGGGCACCCAATTTTGCGTATGTACATATCGTTCGCTCTTTTTGCATTTTCATTTTGCATTTGCCCATACTTGCCCATAAGCTTACAAATTTGTTGTGAAAAGCGTAGTCAAAAACTTTGTTATATTTAATTTATTAAGAAAACTGTTCACTTCTGACAATATTCTTAGCCAGCTTAAGTATATTAAAAAAAAGCTTGCCGAAAATAGTTTTAAGATTATAGTTTTATTTATAAATACGTTGATTTCTTAAATGACTATATGTATTTCCTGAAGAAGCATCGAATATCAATAATTAAAATAAAAATAACCTCAAAACTTAAACATTTCTATTAATTGTTAAACAAAAAGTTTGAAAGATACAAGAACCTGTAATATCTGTTTATGTACTTTTCCTCAAAAGTCGCAGCTCCTACCATTTTTATGATTGGCTTCTGGGATTCTTCGGACAAACATTTAATAGCAAAAACAATTCAAAATTTTTTGTTTTCAAAATTTTTATTCGTATTTTAGCATACTAAAGTACATAAATGTATGTAAATATATATATATATATATATATATATATATATATATATGTATATATATTGTGCAAGTACATATATAACGTTGTTGTTTTATTGTATGTATGTGTATAGTATATATGTATATTATATTATAATTATTTTAGCGTAAATTATTTAAATTTTTGTTGGTTCATTTTACAATTGTTTAAAAACATATTGTTCTTGCGTGTTGTTTTTGTATATAATTGTATCAAAAAGAAAAAATATCTATGTTTATTAGAACAGAAATGCATCAAGTCACAAATATTTATTTTAAATACATTTATGTATGTACATTTATATGTGTGTGTTGTTAGACAAATGATTAAAAAAGTGTTCATTCTAATGAAATATGTAGATTTCGTTTTTCATATGCAAAGTTCATTTCATCCGTTCAATGCACAAATTTTGAAACTAGTACATAAATTCACAATAACATTTTCGAATGTTTTGCAGTTAAACACATAAAATATTTGCTATTTACTAGGATTTTTATCTAATAATAACATTTTTATATATTAAAGAAGAAAGGTTTTGTTTGGAATTTAAAACTACACATACAGTAACAAACGTAAACTTTTCTGCTTCTTCTCTTAATATAATTAATATATTATGTATTTCCTTACTTTTTTCTTAAATTAGCTAAATATTAATAAGAAGAAAAATAACTTTAAAATAAAATTAGAAAAATTAACTAAAAACAAGAGAATCTATAATATTGTCTGCCGTCAAATGAATCAAAGAACAAGCATAAAATAATGAAAGTACAAGATATAAAGATATTCTTTAAACTTAAAATCTAATCTAGGATGTTAGATGGTTGTGTCTGCATGCAGCGGTACTTAATGTGTAGCATTTAATGCTATGGGTCGAGCCCAGTCGGGGAAAGTGGTCAAGTTGGGATAAACAACCAAACCCCATGTTTGACAGAAAACAAACAATACAATGATACTGATAATAGTGGGACCAATACCAGCAATAGCCTGAAAAATATATATCAAAGTAAAAAGCAATTAACATGGTTCGATCATAAAGTCTTCTAAGAATGATATGAAGAAAAATTATTTTTAGAAATAAATAGTAGCGGCGACATTAAAAAATAACACTTAGATGCGAACTAATATTACAACAGGTGGCAGCACTATGGGAACAAGCCTAAACTCATTAAGTCCTCAAACTTTTTTGGTGTACACTGAGTATCAAAATGGAAACGAAATGAAAAAGCTCGATAGACTGGATATCACATGGGTTCTTTCTTTACATTTAAATAAAGCAGGTCTTCTCTGAGTGAAGGCCATCCGATATATCAAATTTTTCGTGACTATATCATGCCCATATTTGATCACTATGATTTGCTGATTATTCGCAACTCAAGAAAACCCCACAAGAAAAACTCTTACAATGTCAAATCAATCTATCTTGGTGGCCAATTCATATAACGTTCACGATAGACAATCATAGAGAATATATATGATCTGTGTGGCCCGTAGCACCATTCTATTCAAACACCATGTCGTTGATGTTCAAATCATCCTAATCAACCAAAAGAAGTTTGTATTCATCGCCATATAAGGCTAGCCCTTGATAGCTGATATGGCCTGGGTAACATCTTCGCATCACGAACAGATGCGTAGTTTTCGCCAGATTGTCGACATACTGGGCTAATAGCGATCTCGGAAAGACGATTATGGCGAAGCATTGTTGAATGCTATATCCGTCCCTGGTGATTTGGAAAACACACAACATAAGTGACAAGATGGCCATTATACACCATCAAATCTCGGAAGTACCTATCCGAAGACCACTTATTGTTTATAAGGACAGATCCGTTGACCTCGTACATCCCAAAAGAAGATTAATCCATCCTTTTGGCTGACGTTACTGCATTAAACGATAAAATAAACTCTATCATATTTTTCCATCTACATCGCTGATACGAAATACCCAGCAATGCAAAATGTAATCCAATACGAGGGTCAGTCTAATAAAATGGGAATGCTTTTTAAAACTTACCATATCCTTGGTTCGAATGTTGGCATAACCAGCTACTAAAGCATTGGGTGGTGTACTGACGGGCAAATGGAATGCCATACTGCACGCTAAGCCAGCGGGTAATACTAAATACAAGGGATGGATTTCAATAGCAACTGACTGAAAACAAAAAATATAAAATTAATAAAAATGCTACAAAGCTTTTGGTTAATAAGGAGCGGCCAAGGGATTGATGATTACATTCAGAATTGGCCAATAATCGGAGAAGGCGTAAAATACGACAAGCTGAGTTAATAACAATTGCATCAGACAAAGATTCTGAGCACTAAATTACACCGAGTTTTTAGAATTGAGATTAAGACTGTTGTTTAACTATAATTATATATAGTTAATTATAATTAGCTAATATTATAAATGTACTGATCCATTTGCTGTTTTGAAGTTGAAGTTTAAGAATCGCAGAATTGCAGTACTGCATAATACAAAAATTCAAGTACTAAATTATAGTCAATGCAGGTCTGAATTTTATATAGAACAAGAACAAACTCTGTTTAATGTAATTATAAAAATAAATTGTTGAAGTGAAAATAAATACAAAAGTAGTAATTTATAACTCTTAAAAAACATTATCTTTTCTGTTATGTGCAACATTTCTTCTCTGCTTGTATTTTTGCACTTATGACATATTCTGTGAAAGTTTAAGCCACCAGCATTGGATGTTTAGGTTGGCGATACAAGTAGAGATTAAGGCTGACTAAATCTCCAATCACAATCCTAAAAACTCGCGCTTAGAAATTATAAAACTTTATATTTAAAAACATTTTTTTAAATATTGTGTACGCTAGGCCGTTATTTTCATGTTTAATTTATCAACCGCCTGACACTAATTCTTTTTTGCCATCCCCATTTCACTTACCATTTCAGCTACAACTGGGACCATGATATTGGCAATGGCCACATTCGAACTGAAAGCAGTCAATATCACAGCCACAATAATGATAACTAACAGGAGCACAGCATGTGGTAAAACTTTCAAACCAATCAAGGCATTACCAATTAAAGATGCCATGCCACTTACTTTACTGCCTTCTGCTAAAGCGAAACCACCACCCAACAAGAATACCAAGCCCCATGGCACTTTAGTTTGTATAAATTTCCAGTTGATCAAAGATGGTGTGGGACCGGTGGGCAATTCGAGACGTTTGGGATTGCAGCAATAACGCATAAATGCATAGTTAGCGGGTAACATAAAACACATGACTATAACAAAAATTGTTGGCATTGAGTTGCGAATATCCTTCTCGTTCAACCAGTCTGCCCAGCCAAGGAATATTCCAGGTTTACGCGTAAAATACATAATCACCATGACAATGAACAGGATCATAACTTGAATTTCATGAACGCTCATGGGTCCCAAATCCTTATAACGTTGATCGATGACTTTTTTGGCAACTTCAGCGCCTTGATTGCCTAGTCTTACCTCCTCAGCTTCTTTGCTTTTGGGACGGAACATGCCCATATAGTGGTATTGCAGCCATAGAAACATTAAAAATGTGTAAACCAACATGGAGGGCACAGAATAGAACATAAAAGTGGGGAAATCCAAGGTTTCAGTAGAGTTGCGGAAGCGACTCTCATAGATACCCTTAAATGTTAAATTCGTAGCTGTTCCAATGATTGTACCACAACCGCCCATGGATGAGGCATAAGCAATGCCCAAGAAGTAACATTGAGTTACTTTAGTGGGGTAAGGAGCTCTATAATATTGAAAAGAGATTAGACATTTATTTTCCTTTAGGGTTTAAACTTTTTGCACCAACTTACTCTTCTTCACCATTTTTCTTGTTGTTGCCAACAATTTGGTATTGTGGTTCTCGGTTCATTTTGCACAGACCTTGTTGTTGTAGTTCTTCCAACACAGCTTGTATGATGGGGCACATCATCGCCGTACAGGCAGCATTCGAAATCCACATGGATAAGAACATGGTAACAAATACCAAACCGAAATGCAATCTGTGGAAATAAAGCAAAACAATTTTATAATTTTTATTAAAAAAACGGGTGGTATTAAAATTATAACAGTTTAAAATTTAAAAACACTTTTATCTTTTATCGGTAAAATATTTGTATTTTTGTTCATATGCCTTTGGGGATTTTTTATATCTTTAAAAGTATTTTTTTCGTTTACTCATTTCACTGAACTTCACCGAAAAAGTACGGGATCAAACCTATTGTTTCAGTTTGTTGCAGGTTAAGTAAGTCTATGAGCCTACATTTCATTGGGTTAAGGCTCACCAAATCATTTTAAATAAACCAACACCTTCTTATATATATTTTTTTTAATTTTAAAGCATTTTTCGTAAAATTGTTTATTTAGTAATTCCTGGCAACACTGAGGGCAGTATATTTAATGATATTGTATAATTAATTGATCGGGGCTTAATCAATATGAAGTTCATTGACGATGAACTTTGTGTAAGTAGACCACAAATAATACATGTAAACGTTCTAATTAATTACAAAAAGAACAAATTTACTAATTTAAAATTTATATGTACAATCATAAGAAGTGTACGATTAATTTAAAATTCATTGAAACAAAGGTTTTGAGTTTGAGTTAAAAATTGTTTTCTACTACAAGTTTTATTTCCGCATGAAATAAAAACCCAGACACACACATACAACATTTCATTGATTAAATTAATAAATTACTCTTATTTACAAACAATTGTTTCTAATTTAAATAACAAAAAAATAAATCTAAAATATTTTAAATAAAATACAACCAGAAAATAGAACAAAAATACTAAAACAAACTACAATTTGCAAAAAGTGATCGTGTTAGGTATTTTATATTTCAAAACAATGGCATTCCATGTAATTATTATCATCAGATAATAATTACAATTACATTCTTATTACCAGTAAATAATATTTTTGTTGTACGTACCGTCTAGGACTGCAGCCGACAATTTGAATAACGCGCAGTGCTAAGCGTTTGTGTAAATTACAATATTCAACGGCTAATGCAACCATAATGCCACCCATAAACATTACAAGTGTATCTTTAAAATACAATCTGCAGGTCTGATCAGAGCTCTAGAGATGTAAAAACAAGGCAAGCACATCAATTAAACACAATTAAAATATTTCATATATATAAATTTCAGACAACTTACCATAATGCCCATTACCGGAAATGCAATAATGGGAAGCATGGAGGTGACATAAAGGGGCAGAGCTTCTGTTACCCAAAAAATAGCCATAACAAGCAGCAGGTACATACACCGATATTCCTGAAATTAAAAGATATACAATAACCAGATAAGCCAGTATCAGATGTAAATTATTCATAAGTTTTTCGACTTTTTTTGGTTTTTGGTAACTCTTTTTACTGAATAGAAAAAAACTTAACCGTCTATGGTTGACTTTGCATGGGGTTATATTAAAATTTTGGAAGCCAATATTTGACACAAGATTATTGAAAAAAGTAGAAACAAATGGTGTGATCGAGTGAGGTATGTAACTCGTAGCCCGATATCATGGTTAGAAAATTGAAATGAAAATATCTTCTAGACTGTAACAAAATAAATTTGATTAAAACGAAAATTTTTCTTTAGTATTATGATAACACTATTATCATTTTAGTTTCTCATGCAGATAAAAAAACAGTCGCTGTAAAATGCTTTTTTCTAAATTTTTCTTTAAGGATATCTCTCGAACGAGTCAATTTGCTTTTATAAAACTTTCTGCTGATATTTTTTTAAGTTTTAAGAGTTGAATAGAGTTTAAAGTTGACAGATCTAACAGATTGAAATATGCTTTAAAAAAAAGTTTTAAAAACTCAGCCCATGACGCATCCCCTGGTATTTAAGTGGCGCCAAGTCTGAGGTATTCCTAACCAGTTAACACTTCGAAGGTTATTTGGAAACGAGGATCATTTTAGACGTATAGACTCTGCAAGATTGTTGGACGAATAAATCATCGTCTACGAATATAAGAGAGAATGGGAGGATTTTTTGTACTCAACAATCGCATTTAATTCTGTCACACACACTCATCCATGCGAATATTATCCTACTCAGGTAGCATTTGAAAGGTTATTTGAAAATCGCGAGGATTGGAAGATTGATGATAGTCAACGACTACTTTGCGCGATTATCTTGTAAGCATCGTAAAGGATCCACCTTCATTCCTTCTTACGAAGATGCGGCATTGATGAAGATTGTTCTACGATTAAAAATACTAGTGATTTTAAGATCAGTCATCGTAAAAATATTTTAGTGTTCAGAGTGATCTGCTGGATTCGAGGGAGTTAGTTTTCCTTTTGGGAGCTCCACATAACAAGTGTTCGGCAGCTTTGTAAGGAAATAATGTTATTAGAAGTCACAAGGTTAATTAATTTAAAATCAATACTGACACTGCTGATGCAAAATTTTTTAAAATTTTCAATTTTCCTGAAGTTAAAAATAACTCATAAATTTATAATTTTTTTTTTTAACCAGCACTCGGGGAAGTTAAAAAAAGCAGTTTTAATTTAATTTTTTGACCAGCAAATTGGCCATGGAAAATTGCTTATGGAAAGGATAATAGAGAGAGAGAGAGAGAGAGAGAGAGGGAGAGAGAGGGAGAGAGAGATAGTAGTGTTAGCAAGCATTCGATTCATGTTAATCGTGGCAAGAACACTCTATGTTGGAAGAACACGTACGACGCGTTCCGTCAAGAAACATTTTTTTTATGAGTAGGACCAGCACTCAGGGGACAACCCCATATATATGCAGTGCATTGCGCTGGAACTGGGAAAGGAGGGGATAGTGTTAAGAGGATACACAGAAAATTATGTTAGTAGTAGCTATTTTTAATTCGTAGGTGAATTTTTTGCTACATATTCCGACCAAGGAGAATGCTGTATTGTGACCTTTTGGTACATGACGGTGTTAATCGCTGTCTGTAGTGCTATGCCTTCGTCATTGAGACAAGCCGACAACGATTAACATAATCCTGCTCTCATGCAGATCAGAAAAATTCGACACCATATTAATGGCTGAGTGCGGAGTCGAACTCGAGCATTGTAGTCTTGTGTCTTACTACTTGAGCAATGCGTGGTGCGGTTTACTGGCAACTCGGTATCAAAATTGTGAGCTCTGCTAGAAGAAAAATAATAAATTTTCGGACAAAAGTTCTCTATCAGCATCTGAGCACATTCAGAAGTAAAACAGTGAAACCCAACTCACTTTGCGTCGATGCTTAAGTGAGTCCATAGAGTTGGTTACCTTACTGCCGCCGATGAGCTTCTTGGCTCTCATCTGTTAGCGATTGAGTTACTTCAAAATAATATTTAAAGTACCGGCCGGCCCATTGGCAAATAGATTTTCACTTGACTAATACAGAAGAGACCTCTCTTTGGAATGTTGGACAGAACGACAATAAATTTCATTAAGCAGGATTGAGTTTCATTTCTAAAGTAATTACAGTCGTTATATTGTCGGAGTATTCAACTATTCTAATTGTCAATGTTTGTTCAGATTAATTTAAAGGATCACCAAAAACTTCCTTCGCATACTTACTTTTGTATTGTTCAACAACATCACAGGTAAACAAAGTAGAGGCACAAGAAATACAACTAAACCTTTCCAATGGTTGGAAATAAAATTCGACGTTTTGCGACATCCTTCTGCAGGTGCTCTTTCGCACGCCTCGCTATGGAAAAGAAATGTATGATGGCTATTATTTTGTTCTTGTCAAGAAATCGGCGAAATATTTCAAAAATACTTACATCTCCATTTTTGACTAAATTTCTTGCTTAAACTGAAATGAGAAGAAGAATAAAATACAATTTTTATTAATATAAGAAAAAAGAATATATTTTGAAGAGTTTCTTAAAAAACAATTAACAATAATCTCTAACTGGCATTGAAATGTCGGTGACAATTTACGAAGCTTTTGGAAATATCATATATAAAAGAAAATAATAATAACATTATAATAACAATAATAATAATAAATAAATAAAAAATTATTTTATAATTCCAAATTTTATTTTGCAATCGTATGATCGCTCAAAGGTTATGTTGGGTCTAGGGTATTCAGCGCATTAAGCGTTAACCGGTCAATCAAATAATTATTACAAAATTAACTACACGGTTAACTTAAAACTTGCTTTTTTCGATAGATGCTTAAACTGACTTAATAACATTTAAGATGAGTTCTTTTCTAACAAATAATGCAACATTTATTACACTTTTTTATAGAACACGTCAACATTCTGTCTTTAAAGACTAAGAATTTACTAGATATTAATTCAACAGCCCTTACGAAAAATGATTTATGCTTGAGAACTCCTTCAAATTGTCACTTTATGAAGAGGAAGTGAAAAGAAGTTAAATTTTTTCTAGAATAGAAAACGCCTTTAGTTTTTTTTTTTGAGAGTTTTAACTTACGGCCTCTTCGCCCATGTCTCAGGCTATAACTCGTTCGCACAGGTAACATTTAAAAATATATAACAATATATTAAACTTTATTTATTCGATCGGACGACAGCTTGCGACATCGGCAATCAGGCAGTTATTGTTTATGGAGTTATTTATTTATTTCTGTTCATACTTCACAAAAAAAAAGCGTTGATTTAAAATTAAAACGTTTTAGGGAAGTGATTGTAAATGAGCTCCATCGAAATTCTGCTACTCTAATTGAAGTAAATATATATAATTACAATAGGATTGCGTGTGATCAGCAGCAAAGTGAAAATAAACAAACTTATATTCAGCCTGATCGTATAAGATGTGGACGTTTCCACCAAAGACGTTTTTAGTACAGGACTAAAGCAACCATCAAGACAGTTACTTTAATCTACTACAAAAATTGTCTTTGGTGTAAAGAGCCAACTACACATTCAGGATGACTATTCCTCTATACGAGAATTCTTTTTTCAATTCAACATTATTGAAATACTGCACAAGGGAACTGCAACTAAGAAATTTGAAAATATATATTTTTGTCGAATATTCTGTGTTTATGAGCCTGAAAACAGTCCCTTCAGCGAAATGAAGAAAATAAAAACAGGTTCTTGACAAAAATATCAGACTTGTTAAAAGTAAAAAACCCGGATCTAATTTCATAATGGACGATTGTTATGTTCGGAGATAAACAGGAAAAGGATTGAGAAATTCTCTCTACTGTGAATTGCTTTCGATTTCTTCAACATTTACGACAGGCAAAAGGATTTCTTCCAAGACAAGTTTTATTTGAATTAATATAGGATGTTTTTTATAGAGTAATACAACTTTGAGTTGGCATCACTGCTTTATTTGACCACCCATTTAACAGCTGATAGCTGCATTTTGTTTAGTTTGCTTTGACATTTCATTATGGCTTGACTTGCACCAGAGCAACGCGTGCAAATTGTGGAAATTTTTAATTAAAATAATAGTTCTGTCCCTCAAACTTATCGTGCACTTCGTCCTTTCAAAATTTTATTTTCCGATGAAGCCTATTTTTGGTTGAATGAGTATGTAAATAAACAGAATTGTCGCATTTGGAGTGAATGGAATCCACAAGCTTTTGTCGAAACTCGATTAGATGGTGCGCTTTATGGGCTGACGGAGTATTTGGCCCATAGGTCTTCAAAAACGATGATGGCCAGAATGTTACTGTCAATGGTGAACGGTACAGGAACAAGATTCGAAGTTTTTTCGTACCTCAATTAGCTGGCATTAATCTTGCTGATATGTGGTTCCAACAGGACGGAGCCACATGCCACACAGCGGCCGCTACATTTGATTTACTCAAGAAAACTTTTGACTAAAAATAATTTCACGAAATGGCCCCCAAGATCGTGTGATTTAACCCCATTGGATTATTTTCTTTGGGGTTATGAAAAGCCACTTGTGTACGTCGATAAGCCACAAACAATTGAACACCTGGAAATCAACATTCGAAGAGTAATCGGCGAGATACGGCCGCAAATGCTGCGAAAAGTTTGTGAAAATTGGTGTTCCAGATTGCGCCTTGTACGCGCCAGCCGTGGCGGCCACATGGCCGAATTCATATTTAAACATTAATGTCATAAAATTTTCCATCCAACAAAGACCGTTTCATTGATATCAATAATAATTGACTATGTTTTATTATAATTTAAACTTGTATCACTCTATAAAAAACATCCATTACTTATGAACCAAATACTATTTCTAAAAGAATAATTTGTTAAATAACTGAAAGCTCTTAAAATATACAACAAAAGGATTGAACACCCTATATGTGGCCACAAATTCTTTTCAAGCTATAGGGCATTCCATCAAAAAGATGGGAGGATTTTTCCGAAGAGATTTTTTCATATTTTCATAGAATAAATCTTTTTTATTTTGTCAAGAAGAAAAAACGAAGAAATAACAAGACTTGTTATGCACAGTTTCATTTACTTCCCCTTATTTTTGGCACCAAAAACCCAATAAATTGAGAAAAAAATATTTAATTCTATTAATTCCCTTCTGAATTGTGTAATTGATTTTATTAGGAAACTTAATTGATTTTTTCAAAAAGGTACTGCTCTTTGACTTTATTATTTTATTATTATATATTTCATAACTTTGTTACATTTCGAAAATTTATTTATTAATATTATGGGCTTTAATTGCATGTGACATGTATGTATTAGAAATGATTACATATCGTCAGCTAAACTGCAAAATGGCGTAACACTATTTTTAAAGTTTTATGAAAGAAGCAAAAACATTATAAAATGGAAACTACTTAGAATTTTTTGACAAATTTCCAAGCCTAGATTAAAATTCAAGTTTCATTTTAGTCTAGGCCAAAAGCTGCCAGAAGTAGTTAATTATTGTCAACAAGCGGTAGGTAAGTGTCCCGTAGAGAATAAAGTGGGCTAATGTTCCCTTAAAAGAACATTGACTTGCCTTGTGTGTTTTGTAAAAAGTTTTGGATAATTTTCAGAAGCCGGAATACCAGAACCTTTTGAAATTTCATAGCTTGTAATACTCTGGATATTACAATTGTTTAATTGCCCTGCGCACTTACAAAGTTGCGGCCTTCCTAATCTAACTTAAACGGGTTCTCAGAAGCATTTTCTTTCGATTTTAATTCATAATAAGTTCTTAATTCCTGAGATAAATTGTACAAAGAAAAACAAATAAATTCGTTTTTTTCTTTCTTTAAATCTGTAAACAAAACTAAACTGATTGATAGCTTTGACAGCTGTCAAGATGTGTCTTCTAACATTTAGGCCTATCACAGATATCAATTTCGATATAAAGTTTTTTAAAAACTGGAACATATTCTTCAGAAAATAGAAGTCGCCTAATTTTCTCTGAATGAAACTACTTTTAACTTAGCGATCAAAGCGAATGAGTGTAATAAGCGCTATTAAAACTGTTTTATTACCATTAATTTTAATTTAATCCAAAATATATCGGCCAAACCGAAACGATTTCATTAACAAAACAAATTAATTTATTTTAACATGAAATTCCATATTCATTTTGAGAAGAGTAGATAAATACTTTTTCAACGCACTGTTAGTTTTTCTCAAGACAGCTTCAAACTGAATTATTACAAGCCAAGGAAAACTTATATAAAAAAATTGTAAAAGCATATAATTAGATTCAGAAAATAAATTTACTTTCGAAAAAATAAATACTAATAACAACAATAACAAAAAACATTCAACTTGATTTATTGTCTGTTGGACAAACTAATCATATACTTCATACTTAAATATATGACTTTGAAATATATATCGTCATGTTTTGCTGTTTGATATTGACAATAAACTTTTAAATGCGTTAAGTGTCAAAAACAGACATGCACATGGAAGTCGAGTGGAAAAATACTCCTAAAATTACGCAAATGTGTCAATGACCAAGTAAGTAGATCTGGCATCTCTAATCGTTTCTATTAAAAGTTAAAGCTGTCCCGCGGGAAAAAAGTTTTTTTTATATTTAATAAAAAGAGGGACAATTGATTATGGCCCCATATAATTTGCGCTATTGTGGAAATGGAGCCGGAAAGAGTTACTCTATATTTTGACTGCGTTGCCATATTTCTTGAAGCCGCTACTTTTTGAAAATTCATAGATCCCAGTAGGGACTTCCAATCAGAAGTTCCACCTTTTGAGAGTTAATAAAGTGCATATTTTTGATGCCACAATTGTAGAATCGGAGAATATATTATTCAGATATATCTTTCAAATAGGCTGTCACTTATTGAGTGCAGTTGCCCAACCACAAAAGGTCGTTGCAGTATTCCGCATCATGATCAAATAAGAAATTATTAAAAATATTAAATGATTAAAAATAATAAAATAAGTGCTCCTTTTAGGCAACGTTCCGCGCTCTTCTCCCCTTTTATGGTCACCATATTTGCACTACCGAGAGGTTTATTTACAGTGCGGTGACTAAATCCGAATCCGCTCATTCAATAAACAATGAAACAATAGCCGTAAGCTGACGAAACGAAAGATCCGATACAAAAATCGTACACTGTTCGGGAGAATCTCCTCGGGGCGCACAATGCGTAACTTGGTGAGTCCTAACACCTTGTTGCAGTGCTTTCTGGGGAAAAGATAAGAAATACAGGTGGAAGGATACCTGGGTTCATGGGGCAATACAGAGGATCAAATATGAAAAGTAGGTTACAAACCTACATTGGTTTGACCTGCGAGGCGTAACCACTTTTCATTACACTGGTGCCATGGGATCTGGTTGAGCCCCACAGATGATGTTTGCTCGGGGTGAAGCGACGATGTTTTGCCATACATGTGAACTTTTGGCTGGGCGTGTGTGAAACATCTACTTCACTGGCGAAGCTCTGTTTAACGCACGTTCATCTGATTGATGGCGTGTGGCGGACCTCGTGCTTCCTCTATGTCTTATTGATTCTGGGGCTAAATGTTGGTTGAGGTTTATTCATGAGTCCACGTGATGGCTGTGGTTTGTGGGAAAGGTGTCAGATAACGGTTGATGTTCTGGCATATTTATACTATGCTGGGACTTTGGCCCAGCTGAGGGTGGCCTCTATGGGCTGCTGCGAGTCAGCAGACGTTTCGGAAGTGGTGGTGTGTTGTTGGTGCTGGGAGTATCAGGAGGGATAAATCTTATGACTTCGTTTTAATCTAGGCCAAAAGCTGCCAGAAGTAGTTAATTATTGTCCACAAGCGGTAGGTAAGTGTCCTGTAGAGAATAAAGTGGGCTAATGTTCCCTTAAAAGAGCATTGACTTGCCTTGTGTGTTTTGTAAAATGTTCTGTGTGATTTTTAGAAGCCGGAATACCAGAACCTTTTTGCCCTGCGCACTTACAAAGTTGCGGCCTTTCTAATCTAACTTAAACGGGTTTTCAGAAGCATTTTCTCTCGGTGCTGATGACAAGCTTTCCTCGGAAGTAACAAGGGTTTAAGATAGGTCCGAACACCTTAGCAAGGCGTATGAACATGGTTTTATGGCGGAACTATATGACTGAAGTTGCAACCTTGGTAAGCCCTAGGGGGCTGCACTGATGTGGCCCTGAGGGTGACAGGGGTGGTGGTGGAAACCTAATTTCACTCGAGTGCTTAGGAGCACCGTCAGGTAAGGCCGAAAGGCAGGTACTGACGTAAACTTGACCATTCTTTGATCGGGAGAATCGGCAGAGGAATCATTTTTAGCAATGGGGACCGTTGCTCGTCAACGATCATATATGGGACATTAACAGTCAATACGATATGCAGGAGCATCCAATAAATTTAAAAAAAACGGCGTTCAAGATAAATTGTCGCCCACTTTGACTTCCACATGTCGTGTGGTGTTGCCATATGCCAGCACAAAAAAATAATACCCTCGAAATCTCATGCATTATTTGTAAAAGTATTGACCCCTTTTTCTGTCACTTAAACTCAGTTGATTTTGCTCTTCAAGATATTAATTTTAACAAATTGTTTATTTATATGTTGAGTGCGTGTTCACTGTACGATTGTCTATAAACACAACGTCATCGCTTGACAGAAGCTAAATTGGCTTTCAATTAAAGCAACAGCAAACTGATATAAAAATATGTTAAGCACAGCATCTGTAGTTTTTTTTGGAATTTATTTATGCAATTGTACGATCTGTTAATGAATGTGGTGGCATTTAGTTAACGCACATTGTCAACAAATGTCAATTGAAAGTGAAACTATTTTATGTTTATAAATAATTTTTTTTTCCTTAATAAATATTATTTTGTTATTGGAATTTTATATAGACAATTAATTTTCGTACTGATGAAAAATGATGCAAGAAATCATTTTATTTTAAATTGAATGTTTATTTTATTTTACAAATAGTACGATCGCGTAAATATATTCTATAACTGATGGTTTATAAAATGAAATGTTTTAATTAAGAGAAGGTCTTGTAAAGGAGTTTTTTTCGTAAAGAGATGCAAAACAAACTTTTAAGCAACCAGAAACAGTTCACCAACTCTGCTGTAGTCTCTCTCCTACCAAAAATAAATTAATAACAAAAACAAAAAAAAAACAAAAATAAAACAAGCAAGTTGAATAACCGATTGCAGCTTTGCTCCAACTGTTTACGTTTATTTATATTTTGTTTTAAAACTGAATAAATTTGTTTGACACAAATATTAAAGCAACGGCTGGAAGAAAATCACTTCAAGTTATGTGGAGGACTTTGACCAAGAAAATGAATAGCACCAAAGTAAACTTGTAGGAGAAATTTCTTTAAAAGTGATTGTCGATAAGAAAGCAATACTATACACACACACACATACATACATACATATTAATGCGAATAAACTACTGAAAAGATAACCACAATAAAAAAAATCAAGTTCCCAGTCATGCTGATGTTATATGATTAATGCTAAACCTCTGCATTCACAACAATTGATATCATTCCTTGAGTGGTTTTGTTTGTTTTTGTTTGTGTTTTAGCTTGTTTTGCTTGGATTTAGTACGTCACAGCAAAACTTCATAATCGCCTTCAGTCTAAAAATAAATCAGCATGTTTTTGAAAAGTATTAAATCCGTTTCTTGTTCACCTCGCTGACATACACACATACACAATCATGAGAATGTATTCTTCAAAATTCGTCTATAATTTGCTTCAAAATTACTATTTCAGTTTTTATTACTATTTTTATTTCCCTACTGTCTGAATGCTTTATTGCAGACAATATAGACTTCATAAAGTGTTTGAAAAATGTATTTATAACAATTTCGCTGCTGCTGATAATTTATTACGGGGACCTTTTCTGCTTTTAAAAACTTTAATATATAATATTTTTAGCGCGTTTTAAATTTTATAATTGCAATATAATAAAATCACTTAAAATATTGTAATTGAAAACACGCGATATAATCACAATTAATTTATACCATTTTAAATAAATACTACAATTCAATTGATTTAGATAAATAGATTTTTATGATGTATTTATTATATTTTTATAAAGCCATTTGATTATCAAATGTTCAGCTCATTTTTCGATCCAGCAAATAAATAATTTTTTCAAGTTATTGTAGTTGCAAAAAAATTTCATATCAATTATTTAGTTCCGCAGAAGCCATGAAATTAGATAAGCATTGTTTTGTTTGAATAAAGCGAAGTGCCTTTTTTTTAAATAATACTTATAGTTTTTTTAATAACAACTGTTTATAAGACCAGATTATATTCATTAAATTGTAAAGTTGCGAAAAAATAACAATAATTGATATTTTTTCTTTGATAAAAATAAGTAAAGCATTCTAGATATTTAAAATGTCTGCTTTAACCCATTACGGACCATCATTTAAAATATTTAGAAAATGGTTTACCTTTAAGGTCATTCCTGTAACTTCCCGCTAATTTTAACCGCAAAATTATTTTGTGGCACTTTATGCTTTTGAGCTTTTCGAGCTAAAAAAGCTATTATTTTAGTTTTTACATCAACCAATTCCCATGTGGTAAGTGTTGACTGATGCAGTTCTCGGTTACTACAAAAGAATCGAAAGCACTAACTGATTAGATATATATATAATTTCATAAGTAGAAAAATAATATATTTGTTCGAATTTTCTCGTTCATAATATCTTGCGAATGGCTAAACCGGTTTTGACCGAGTTTACGGTGATCGTGTTTTTTAATTTTGTGGAATCGATTGATGAAGCCGTTTAAACGTTTTTTTGAAAATGTTTTTATTTTTTTTTTATATCTTGAAATCCATCGGTTCGGTGTTTAAATTAGCAGCAAATCTAAGCTCAGGCACTCTTCAGAACGCTACTAGTTAGCTTTTATTCGGTCCAGCCGATCAAGTTATGAGTCATATACTTGTATACACACCCACCCACACACACACACATACATACATGGTGTAACCCTCTCCAAATTAGTTAGGAAAGCTGAGTAGGGACACCGATTTTTTTAAATTCTCAATTAAAAAAATTATTCTTTTATAGATCGAAATACAAAAAAGGATATTCTAAAAGACTTTCAATTACTAAAACGAAAAGGAGAGCAAACAAAGAAGTGCGAAGAAGGTTTAGATTTTGGCATTAAGAGTTTCAGTAACAACTTCTTTTTTAAAATTTAATCAACAGTTTAAAACTTTAAGTTCACACCTGTTGTGTTTTTATCTAAAATAATAAAGCATGTCAAATTGATATCATGATCAAAAATCATCACGTATAAACTCAATTTAGGAATATCAAGGCAGTGTTGTTGTGATTACAATCTTCAAAACATGACATTTTTGCCGTGTAATTTTTTAATTTAATTTTTGTTTCTTCTATTTTATTTTTATTTAAAAAAAAACTATTCAGCAATTTATTCATTAAAAATTATGAATTAAAGGCGTTTCCTTTTCTGAGTCAAATGCTGCATTTGTTCTGCCTTTAACGCTTCCAGAGCTTCTTTCTGAAGAATATATTTTTATTTTCTTGGACCATCACTCAGGCGATGACCCAGACATAAGCAGGTGACAGAGGAATACAGAAGAAGGGTGCTGCGTATTCCACTCTGTTGGTACATGACGATGTTAATCGCTGTCGGCAATTGTTGTGTATGGGTGATTCCATATCAAATCCACAAGGAGTTAGACAGCACTCCTTTCGATTGGTTTTATTAAGCGACAGAAAAGAAAATTTAAAATACGTTTTTCCAAAGTTTTCACACATTCAAAATTTCATAATTTTGCCGAATTTGTTCAATTTATTTTTTCAATATCTTAAAACTATCCCATAGACAAAAAGGATTCTTATGTTCTTGTCAAAGGAATAACAAACAAAAACAACAACCTTGATTTTTTGGAAAAATGTAACAGCTGACAAGTTTTGAAATTTCAAAATTAAATTTATGAAATTAATTAAAAAAGAATGTTGTTAATTTTTTGCTGATGTTTTTTTATCAGTAGCGCTAACTGTTACTTAAAGATCCAGAAACTTGAAAGAATGTGCTGTTTTTCTTTGTATATATAGATCATTATTTTCAAAATGATATTTTTAAAATTGAAGCAACACTGATATTTTTAATATTTTAAAGGGAAGCCAATTAGCTAATTCTGAGAGGGTGTCACTTTGTCTGTGTGTATTTGTAAGTGGGAGTGTGTGTGTATGAATGCGTACCCCTTATAATTTTTGATAGCGTTCAGAAAAGTGTTCTTGAGCTTAGATTTGAACCGATTCGAATCGGTGGATTAAAAGATATCAAAAAAAAAAATAATAATAAAATAAAAAAGAACTTTTCAAAGTGTTTTTCATAAATAATTTTCCAACGGTCTCATCGATCGATTCCAATCAGTTCTTGACATTAAAAACCACGTTGATCACTGTAAGACGGGCCAAAATCGATTAATCCATTCGTGAGATACCGTGAATTAAAAATTCGAAAACTTGTGATATTTTTTCGAGAAATTTCGATATTATATATCTAATCAGTTGGTGTTCCCGATTCTTTTATATTAACCGAAAACTACATCGTCACCGCTTATCACTTGGAAATCGGTTGATTTCAAAATTAAAATAATATCGTTTTAGATCGAAATGTCAATTGGCGATAAGTTTGGGTTAAAAACTAGCGCGAAGTTACAGGAAAGACTGGTTTCCAAATTATTTTCAATAATAACGCTGATTGTTGTTTAAAGTTACTGAAATTTTTAATGAAGCGATTTACTTTCCTTTGTAAGATGTTATTTTTTTTCTTCCAAAACTTTTAATAAATTAAAACGTGGGAATAAATATAATATGGGTTATATGAGCGGTGAGTAGTGGGCGTTAATTGAGGTAATAAAGGCTCTGTGCCAAAAATAAATTTTTGTTTTTATACGCGTTGGGTAGTGGGCGTGGCCTATTTTAATGAAACTTTATATATTTATTAATTGAGCTAACCAAAGGCTCAGAGCGAAATTTCAACATTCTACGAGTACTCACGTTTCACGATTCACGTTTCAGTATTCACGAGTACGTCACGTTGCGATAGATATAGATAGATGATGAATAAAAGCCTATATTTAAATGCATGTACTAAAATTTATTTAATAATTAGTTTTGGTAAAGAAACAAAAAGTTTGTGGGAATAAATATAATATGGGTTATATGGGCGGTGAGTGGTGGGCGTTAATTGAGGTAATAAAGGCTCTGTGCCAAAAATAAATTCGGCCAAAAATAAATTTTTGTTTTTATACGCGTTGGGGAGTGGGCGTGAACAATTTTGATGAAACTTTGTTTTATTCTTAATTGAGGTAATAAAAGGCTCTGCGCCGAATTTCAAAAACTTTGGGCAAAAAATAAATTTTTATTTTTATACGCGGTGGGTAGTGGGCGTGGCCAATTTTAATGAAACTTTATATATTTATTAATTGAGCTAACCAAAGGCTCAGAGCGAAATTTCAACATTCTACGAGTACTCCTTATATTTTTTGCCAAACATTGTATGAACAAATCCCACTGTGCGTCGTGGGTATTTCTATTATTTTGTCGTCATTTATTCAGCCTGTTTTACCAAAATAGCCAACATAACGTCAATAAATTTTTTTCGATAATATCTCGCACACATTCACTTTTATTTATAATTAAAAACGGAAAGCGGCTCTACTTTTATTAACAAACAATTCTCCAAGAGATATATTATCTCAAAACAGAACAGAACAATTGATTAGATTAGAAACAACTTAAACATAATTCGGTGGTAGTAACGCTGTTTTATTCGTGCACTATTTTGACCACCACTGTATGTACATGCCACAAAGCATTCCATTTAATATTTTCAGTTAAATAACTGCGATCATTAAGAACAAGTACGTGTTTATGCATAAAACTTTCGTCTTAAAACCAGTTATCTAAGGCCAGAGACTTGATAAATCATTTCAAATGTTTTTCTTTCACAAAAATGTGTGCCACTAAACCGCTCCACTCGAAATGCTTGTTTGTGTCTGAACGTGTGAGATTTTTTTTTAGATTTTTTGTGGAAAGGAAAATATTATATGTATGAAAAACTTGAGTACGTACGAACCTTTGGACGGACGTAATCGGTTGTTTGTTTTTATAACGTAAACAAAGTAAATATTTGAAATAAAAATCAATTTTAATACGCAGATTAAAAATCAACTTAAATAAATAATTTTATTGAACAAAAAGGTGTAAAATATCAAATAAAAACTGGAAAATCTCGAAAGCGATTCTATTTCGGTTATTTTATTTGCTAGTGGGTGTTTTTTCTAGAGCCACATACTTTTAACTAGACAGAGAATGTACAGAAACGCTTAGAAATTGTGTTGCAAGTGTTTTCATATGGAGGCCCAATTTTTACACACTCTACAACAAATCGGAATATCATTCTCGTCACAGCAAATGCAGCAATTTTTTCTTTTCAACAATTATTGGAAAAGAAAAACTTTTTAAAAACCAATTTGAGTAATTTGTAAAAATTACTTCGAATATATATTTTAAATATTTTATATCTTCAGATTCCAATCAAGAACTGGCTGTCACAGCAAACAGTGCTGCCAATTGAAATCAGCCGTTAAAAACCGGTACAATTTTGCTTCCAGCATGATCTCATAACTGAGTTATTGTGAATAAATTAATGTAAGACCTTTTGGTTTATGTTTTTTTTTCTACGAAATATTATCAAGTTTATCCATTATTTAATTGCTTTTCATTATTTATTTATTCTTTAACGCCATTACAATTTAACTAAACACATGTTTTTCAAAACTTAATTAGTAAACAGCAGATTTGAAAATTTTATGGCAACAAAAATGGTCGGGACAGTAATTCTGCAGCCATACTTTGACATTATTTTTGGTTTCGAATTGATAACACAAACTGCCTGTAAAAACTCACATGAATTGACAGATGTGAGACAGGCTGCATTTTAGGGTTCCCGAGGAAGAAACTTATTTTTGATATATTTATAAAATTATATAATAATATTTCCTTAGTTAAACCTATTTTATAATTAAAAAAGAATCAATTTGGTGTGATAGATCAAAATCCGTTCGACCCCAGCACTTCCATTCGTTTTTTATATTTTCTTTTTTTTTCTTTTATCACAACTTTTCCTTAAATAACTTTTATTTAATAATCCAGTGACTGAAATACACTCTGGAAGATCAATTATAACAACACTGTCACTTAACATGTAAAATATTCAATTGATTTGCTTAAATATTTATTCAAATGAACGCAAAAATGTCAAGTATATTGACTTTTTCAAACTCGTATTTATTTTAATATAACATGAGCATTGTTGTCAACTCGGTGCTTTTTGCTTTAATTTTAGTGCTTTTCCGCCTTCGCGAAAAATTTTGAAATTGGTGTTTGCAGCTTTCTTGATTATGACAGCGGCATTAAAACTAAAATTCAAAATGAAATATTTTATTAATAAAAAAACTTCTTTTAGTATAAACAAAAACCGTTATCACATTGAAAGTTAATTCACTTTCACAAAGTCGACTGAATTTTTTTCTAAAATGTTTATCGATTTATAACTATTATATATTTATATTATATATTTCATTATATTATATTATATATTTATATTATATATTTATATTATATATTTCATATTATATATGAAATATTATATATTTCAACTATGCGAGATTGTAATTCGAAGATTGTAATCACTTCCAAATTCTTGGCCTGTGCGGAAGGGGCCTAACAAACGGTGGTAACCGCAGTAAATACACAAGAGCACTGATGATGGGAATAAAGCGATTTCCGAGAACTTCGTATCTCTGTTGGATAACTAAAATGTTGTTAATTTTCTCTTGTTTCTTGGCCTGTCGATTTCTTTTATATCTTTCTGAATTGGAAAGTTAGAAAACTCTTCCTGATAAGCTTTTTGAATTTAAAGTCAAAGAATATTTTCACAAAACATGTTTTTGTTGTTTCTTTCTCATATATGGAACTATTCTATTATATTTTCTGAAATATCTGAAAATATATTCGCCCGTATTATGGATGACGACGTCGACGTCATATCAACACGACGACAAGAAATTGTTGTTTGTGTAGTGTTTGTCGATAGAAATTGACTTCTAGTAACATGTTCTATTAATATTACACGCCTTGGAGAATACCAAAAGGATGTTAATAATAATTAATTATTGTCGATAATTATATGACCAGTGACAACTTTTTGATGTCGTGTTGATGTGACGTCGACGTCGTCATTCATAATATGGGCGATTAATTTTTCTTTATAAACCGATCATGTTTATATTTTTTACTCGTGTCTATTATTTTTTTAAATAAAATTAAACATTTTAAACTCAGTGAGTTTTTGCTAAAATTACGCGCTTTTTTCTCAGTTTTAGCACTTCTTGAAGTTAAAAAGTTGACAGCACTGGATAAGTGCAACTAGTAAACTTGATATCTCTTTATTATCATTATTGATAATAAAAACACATGCGAAATTTATACGAGCATTTCCATTGAAAACTTATAAATCTATATGTTTATAAAAATTGAATGTGTTTTTTAATTTGTTTGAAATCTATTTCCCGCAATTGTGCTTATTGCCTTGTAATTTAATATATCAAGTAGGCGTGGCAGTTTTCTTTTGAAGATAAAATCATGGCACAGCTGGATACTTAAAACTAATAGAGACATCTCTTTTTGCAAAATTGTGTTATAAATACCCGTATTTGTATTTTAGCAAAAGAAAATAAAAATAATATTAAATAAACAACATTAAAAAAATATAAAAATAAAAATAATAAGAATAAATCTTTTTTAATTTAATTTCAGTGCACTGAATGTGCTGCAGGTAAACACATTTTTATTGTACCTGAAATATGCTTTTCTTATTTTATACTCATTTATTGCAGTCAATAAATCGAATTCCATTCAAATCGAATGTGATTAGAAAAGAATTTCAATTGGCAAAAATTTATTTATTTTTAATGGTTAAAAATTCAAGTTTTGCGGAGTGCATATTCGCCTCAATGAATAAAATACGATCCAGCGTTGGCTGCAATAGAGTCTTAACTTTAATATTCTAAAAATATTAAATGGATGTGCAAAATTGTGGATTTAACTTCGCCGCTGTCGATTCTATGAACAAAAATGCCAGGAAAATTTTAAGAAATCGGAAAGTTATTGGTTTTACTCCGTATTGCAAAAATCGAGTTTTCATCAGATCTCCACGTTTTGAGGTCTTAGGAAGCCTCCCTTACTAATTACTAGAGCCCGGCACTATCTCTGTATGTAGGTGTGTGTGTGTGGGTGTATATAAGCGTGTGTGTGTATAAGTATAAGACCCTTTTATAACTTTTAAGCGGCTAAACCGGTAGCGCTCTGAAGAGCACTCCTGTACTTAGAAATCCTGTAAATTTGAACCGATTCAAACCGGTAGAATTCAATATAAAAAAGAAAAAATCAGTTTTGAAAGTGCTTTTATTTTAGAATAACTTTTAATCGGCTTCACCGATTAATTCTACAAACCAAAAAGCTGTTAAAATGCAAAACCCACGTTGATTCCTATAAAAAGGGTCAGAATCGGTTAATCGCTTCGTGAGATATCATGAACGTAAAAGTGATATTTTTGAAAAGCTCTGAAATTTATATATCTGATCAGTTAGTGTTCCCGATTTTTTATACTAATCGAAAACTACATCAATCACCGCTTGTCATCGCTTTACGAAAGAAAGAACTCTTGAAATAGGCCGTAAAGGTATACAAATTGCTTTTTAATTTAAGATGCCAGTCGAAATTACAACAACAAAATAACGGGTTTTATAATATTTCCTCAAAAGTTCTATTATAAATTTATAAGAAAGTAGAATTTCTAAAACAAACATAATTTTTTTTTATGAATTCGTTAAATTTTTTTTTGTTTTAAATAGATAATTTTTAGAAAAGTATATTTAAAAGTAGTTCGGGTTCGGCCGAACTTCGGAATATATACCCATATTCGGGTTAGGTCTGAAAAGAAACATTCGGTCGGACACTTATATCTGCTATATGGACATAAATACAAATCAGTCAATGTCGTTGATATCCTGTTATGGAATCTTAAATTGCAATTGCTGACGACAACTGGAATAGGCGAGCTTATATTTAAATTTGATCTTAATGTGGATATCAATAAATTATTTATTCTTCATTGTCATAACACAAAGATTTAATTTCACATACTTTGAAGAGTTCTTTGGCAGTCTGCCAAATCCTGGAGATTAAAAAATAAATTTACTCAATTTTAAAATATTTTGAAATAAAATATAAAATTTATTGAAATGTCTTGAACGAGTCGCGATCAGCAAATTGTCTTTAAGTTACACTGCATGAGTTGGAAATTTATTGAATTTCTTGTATAAAATATATTTACATAAATTATTAGTTATTTTAAATCATGAGTACGAAAATAAGCTCTGCCTATTTAAAGCTAAAGAATTGCCAGCATAATTAAAATAGTTTTGAAATCGCCTTGATTTATTTTTTAATGCTGACAGTCTCATCGGAAACCACACATTATTTTGTTCCGACTACTGTCCAATGAATATGTATTTCCATTGATGTGTGTACGAATGTGTGCATTTACGTCTGAACATCAGAAACTATTCGAGTTAATAGAAATAAAATAAACAGCGTTAATACAAAAGGTTATCTGTTGTTTATATTGACCGAAGAGTTTAATTCTTTTGATTTGAAATTAGCATTTCATGCATTTTGAGATCGTATTAATTATGAAACTTTGTATTAATTTGTTTGAACAGATTAAGAATTGGAGATTCTGTTTTACGTTATTTTTGTCTCTGATACGCAGTTCAACTTCAAACCACAAAAGATTAGATCTGAAGTATTTGATGGATTAAAAGGCAGCCAGATAAGTACAACCGCGTTCGTACGCACACATTTTCACTTTACGCCGCTGTAAGACTGTGTGTAGGGATCAAATTTTGTTTGACTTTTTTTATTTATTTCATAAATAAAACTTTTTGATTATTATCACCAAGAGTCAGAGATGGAAAATGGGATTTGGTTTCTATAAATAATATTAAAAGTATTTACTGCATTTGCTGGATGGTATCAATTTCTCCAAATTGCGGAAAATCATCAATTTTAAACATAATTGTTATTACTTTTTACAATAAAAATTAAATTTTTAATAATCCTTTTGGAAGCAACACTTTTTATAGGGTGCTTTTAGAATATAACATTTTTGTAAATCGTACTTTTCTAACATGAATTTATGAATATAGTACCTTTTTTGTAAATATGTAATATTTCTAAATATGTACTTGTGCAGAGATGTACTTTTTGAGTATGGCACTTTGTGAAAACAGTGGCCCTTACATAAGGCACTTTTAAAAACAAGTATTTAATTAAAAAGGAAATTTTCTATGAAAGTACTTTTTAGGAAAAAGTACTTACAAATATTATTTAAAAATTAGTACTTTTTGGGAAAAAGTACTTTAACAGAAAAGCATCTTTTTAATTAAATAATTAAAAATACTTTTTTCAAGACTACTGTTTTCACAAAGTACGTCTCTCCGAATTACCTTTTCTAAAGGTGATGATGCTAATGCACAACTACGTTTCCAAAAAAATTACATATTAAGCATTAAACACAATAGCGACAGCAGGCTACACGAACACCGGCTACAAAAGCCGTTGGCTACAATCGTTGCCTCGCAGTCAGCTACTTAATTATGTTAGAAACGACACCACCAAATCAATAAGCATGTGTTGTTGTTTGTAGTAGGATTCTCTTCATACGCCAGAGTAGCCGCTTTCATATATTTCATACTCTTAAATGGTGTTATTCCAATAAAATATGTTTACAGACCACAATATATGCCAAGAAATCATTTCATTAGCTTGGAAATATATTTCGTTGTTTCTTTTTTATAATAAAACAGCATATTTTCAAGTTTACAATAATTGAGTTTATTTATATGATACTGGCAACACTGCATCTACTCATTGTCGCTCACCCAAATAGAAATTCGTTTAATTTGACTACAACCACTGTAAAGTGGAAAAGCACTGACCTTGAAGTCAAGGTTGAAAAGTTTTTGAAGTTTTAAAGTTGACATCGCTGATCGTGTGCCATAAAATTCGCATAAGTTGCACAAACAACAATTGAGTAACAACTTTAAAGACAAAATATCCATTAAATACTTTTCAAAATATAAGATCCACAGGGTGCTGCTGAAATGTTTTTTTTAAAGAAAAACATGTTGCAAAATTCACAATATGAACAATGAAGTTTTACATTTTATGGGAACGAGTGGCTGAATTATGAAAATTAGACGATATTAATTAAATGCGTGGCAATTGAGGGGTTATTAGGATTGGCAATCGAACAGCAGTTGGTTGGCTTAAATATATTAAAATAATATAACGACTGGCAACTGGCAAGTAAATTTTGGTAATTCCAATTAAGTTTTAATACATTTTTTGGCAATCAGGGGACAAACTGCTGCATTCAATAGCCAACAAATTTCCAATATAATTGAAATAGAAAATTTGATCGATATCGGATGTCACAATTCGCTGCCCCAGTCTTTCAGTTGTCGACTGACAAACCAATTGAATGATGCTGCTCATTTAAGCGTGCAGAGAAATAAATATTAACTTCGAATATAAATAGAACTTAAATGTGAATTGTATTTGAACACAAAGTCCACAACTGGCCATACAATTATTAAAAAAACATACAGCAGTCGTCATCAAATTTGGTTTTTATTATTAAAAATGAGAATTCGTTGAAAGACAGTGATCGTCTTTCATTTGCATTCGCTATTTATAAATTTGCTGATCGGTTATACTCAACTGCCGCACGTTGCATCATGATTTTTTTTGGATATTCTGCTTGTGAATTTATACACATTTTCTTTATAATATTTTTACTTTCGAAATTATTTAACATAAACCCATTTGTTAGATAATTAATAAAAATGTTTAAAAATAAAGAGGAAAAATGGGCAGCTTTTTTGTGTTAATTTGTCTTGACATTGACAATGAGTTTTACTTTCGCGTACATTAAAAATTTGCCGTTTTCCGTTGTCTCTCAACATGCAAGACCAGCGAAATATTTATGGTGTCTGTTTTAAGTAACAAATAATCGGGGAAATTTTATTATCTGCAAATATTTCGAAATTTTATAGAAATTACGATTGAAATCAAATTCAGTAATTTCGTGCCTGCTGTGAATAACCACTATTAAATTTATTCGATTTCGGCTTATTGAAAGAGATTATTTTCCAATTCAACCGATTTTTAAAATCTCCATTAAGATTCTGTATTTCTCAATTTTTATTATTTTATTTCTTACAAAACATTTATTTCCTGCCGGTCCAGCGATGTCGCAAGGCATCGTTCGATTGCTCAAATAACATTTAAAACAAAAACAAATTCGAAAATTTTGTTTTGTTTCGAATGTTCTTTACGCAAGCCAACGGCAGCTTGCGACATCGGCGAACAGGCCGCGTATGTGTCAGGGATGGTAAATTCACTACAATTATGTGAACAACAATCATAATTTATATTAAGCGTCTTTGACTGACTGTAAAAAACTATTTATATTTATTTATTTCGAATATAATTCAGAAGCCAACGGAGTGATTTCACTGTCTGACGACGATTTTGTTAATCCGTATTTTATCCGTTACCACGACAAAATTCTTGGGGCAATCGTGTGATACCAGATTCATGACATTCCAAATGGCTGAAAATTTACTTTTCAATTGCTTTCTACTCTTGTACATTTTTATACCCTTCACAAAAAAGTGAAAGGGTGTGTCATTCCGTGTGTAATTTCTTCGATATTAATATGCGACCCCATAAGGTACATATATTCTGGATCCTTATGAATAGCGATGACGATTCAGCGACGTCCGTGTGTCTGTCCGTCTGTCGGTACGTGAAATCGGTTTTCCCAAGCCCCCCGAAGAGCTAGAGATTTCGTTCTTGGACTGATCGATTGGAAATGAGCTAATATAGAGTGTATTTAATTTAAATCCGAAATAGGGTGCCAGAGCTGGGAAGCTTACACCTCTCGACGCAAAATTACTATCAAAAACCATTTATTTTTTTGTTTATTTATAAATTGAACCTATTTAATGCTTTGGGACTCCTCAATTGTCTATTAAAAACTAAAAAAAAAATTTTTTTCCCAGGGATGGGAAATTAAGTTTTTTTTTTTGGCACATTCACTATTTTGTGGTACATATAATAATAACTAAAATAAATAAAACCGTTTTATACATCATGAAGATTTGCATAGATGAATAAAAATTTAAAATTCTCATCCAGGGTTAGGAAATTTAAATTTTTTTATATATTAATATGACCAAAAATCAACTAACTTCGTTTTTTCCTGGTTAAAATTATTGTTCATTCCGGAAAAACTAAATTGGTATCAAAAATTAAAAAAAAAAATCGAAATTTCAATTCCAGGGTTGCATACTGCAATATTTTGTAGTATATGAAAGTGACAAATATGGTTACAAATGTGTAGTTTTTCTGAAATAAAACCGCTTTATACATCATGATGACTTCCATTGGTAAAAAATAATTTTACGACAATTTGATTTGCGTTTCCAGGGGTGGGAAATTGAAATTTTATTTGCACATTCTGAATTTTGTGGTACATAAATATATAACTAGAATGTTTAAACATTTTAAGTTTTTCTTAAATAAAACCGCTTTATACATCATGGAGACTCACATAGATGAAAAAAACATTTTAAAAATTAAAATTTCGTTTCCAGGGGTGGGAAATTTTTAATATTTTGTATTTAAAAATGTAACCAAAAATGCTACTTAAGTTTTTTTTTTTTGCTTACTGAAGCTATTTTATAAATTAGAAACCACAAAATTGGTACTTAAAAATATATGTAATGCCAGACGTACATTGGTGAAGGGTATATAAGATTCGGCATAGCCGAATATAGCATTTTTTTTTATTGTAATAGAATAGAGAAGGATTAAAATTTCTTATTCTTTTTGACAAACAACAACAAATATTTTGATTAACCATTTAATAATTTTTCTGCAAAAATGTTTTTAAGGTTGTGGCAACACTGGAGACAAATATTTTAACAAACCCGGTGCTACCAATTTAATACTTCAAACAGCGCCAATGACACGTACATTCCATAAAAAAAAACATGCGAGCATATGAGCAATTAAAATTTTACCCAGCAAATTGTAAAACGAAATTTTACCTTGACAATGAATTTTTTGGTGATCGTCGGTTAATAACTCTATCAGGGTTATATTCCAAGTTTTGTTTGCGGTAGTTAAACAACAAAATTTATTTACTCAAGTTTCAATTAACTTAATTATATGTTACACACATTTAGTAGAAACTTCATTAAAACATTTTAATTTGGAATAGTGGAAATCGATGTTCTATTTTTGAAAACAAGTAACGAAGATAGAGACGCTAATTAATGTTGCAACACTGATTATTTTGTGTTATTATTTTATGGCGGAGAATGTTTTCCGGGTTTTTATTTTGTTCGTGAGCGTAATTACAACCTTTTGTAAACATTGAGGAGATCTTGTTTGTTTCAAATAAGTGGGTTAACTGCCTATCAAATTCTTTTTGTACATTTTTAATACCTGCTGTCAGATGAAGTAATTTGAACAGCGGACAACACTAAGTCAAATGTTGCCAGCAAGAAATTTAAAATTGACGTTAATTTTTCATTATAACTTCAAGTATTAATATTTCAAATAATAATATCGAGCTTGAGGCTTGTTTTTATGAAAAGTTATATATTTATTTTTCGATATTTCGATATTCTCTGGATATCTTCTTCAGCAGAGCAAACAAAATTAAAAATTAATTATAACTGGTTACTAATAAAAAAATTTTAATTATACAATCAATTAATTATTAGTCAATAATAATTAATTTTTAATTAAATCGGTGTAATTAATTAATTAATGGTGCAAACAAACTAAACAAAAATCAGCTGTTAAATGGGTGGTCAAATAAAGTTGTATCACTCTATAAAAAACACCCGATATTTTATCTCGAGCATTGTAAAACACATTAAAATCAAAGTAAAAGTAATACAAATAATATCGACTAACTGGGAACACTTATATATAAAACGAAGCCGATTTAGATAAAAATCCGTTCAAAACCACAACGTGTAAAAAATCACGCACATCCTTCATATATTCGGGGACATTAACTCTGGTGGCATCATACACATCCGAACGAGTCCACTCGTGCCCATTAAAGAAAAATCAAGTTATATTGATTAGATTATAATTTTATCAATAAAATTTACTGCGCTTTATTTAACACGCACAAAAGTGTAAAGTCTGGCAATACCAGCTGTATAAAACTAAAAACAGCTGATCAGTATGACGTCAACAACTCTTCAGTAAACAGTGATTAACACAGTGATTATAATAATTTATTAAAGCAGATCAAAATAATTGCTTTTTTGGTAATGAGAAATTCCTAAAGTCATATTAAGACCCCAATTATGTTAATCACTTTGCGTTAGGGAAAATGTATACGAAAACAAAGTTTTAAATAATTTTCCTGGCACTCTAATTTTATATAAGAGTGCTGTTGATTGAAGTAGTGAGCACAAGAATACGATGCCTCAGATTCCGAGTTCAACTCCGTGCTCAGCCATTAATATGTTCGAATTTTTCTGTCGACTTGTATTAATGACGTCTGCGATTAACACTCTCATGTACTAAAAGAGCAGAACACAGCACCCCCTTTCGTCGGTATCTGTAACAAATATTTTCATCGGCGAAGTAAAAATTGCTAGAACGAAATTCTCTATTCTCTGGGTGCTGTAGCACCTTTTCTCGTCGGTGTCAATATCAAAAAAATCACCGACGAAGCAAACAAGTAAAAATTGCTACAGCGAAAATTCTCTATCTTCTAATCTGTACTCGTAAAATTATTCGATCCCTTCTGAGTTCCAGTTCCAGACAAAAACAAACTTTCCAGGCAAAACAGCGCAGGAATTGCTATACGTTTTCTTTGGCTAAGAAATTAATTACAAAACAAAAACAACATTTTAAGATTTTTAGAAATTTCTTTTCTTATTAACTTCGTTAAGGCGAAGGGATCAAAGAATTTGGGCCTACATTTGTTCTTGCGTTTACTGCTGCAAGTGCATCGTAGAGGAGTTAGTGTCTGGGACTTCTTCCACTTAAGTTTTGCACTTGATTTCGAAATGTGAATTTCAGATCGTGGCTCTTCCTCGTTACAAAGAAATGCGATGTAAATAAAATTTTTTTCTCTTTGACAATGTTTGATATAATAAATAAATCTATTTTCTAAAAGTAAAACCACAGCACGTGACATTTTTGAGTTCGCAAAAGATCTAAATAATAAAACAAATTAAAATTACCGCTAATTAATAAATTCACTTGTCAAAAGTGACATCTCGTGAAGTGTTAAACGGGTTATAATGCATCAAGCAAACAAAAAAGCGGCAGAAAGTTAGTGTATGAATGTCTGGTGCATGGCTAATTGCTTGCAAGCTTAATTGAACGTATTCGCGCGATTAGTCAGGCCAAACAATTACAACGGACAGAATAGAATGTGAACAATTCAATTATACAAAATAATTGCAAATAAAAAAAAAATATACATCAGAGAGAATAATAAATTTATTGAAGACTTTATTGAATTAAAGTAAATACGAGAGCTGGCTGACTCGAATCTTCAAGATCAGTTACTTGCACTACGTGATCATATCAACAGTTTGTATCAACTATAAGATCATGAAGTAGGCTGGGCATTTAATAAGGCTGACTTCATTAGCTCTCCTGGTTTTTGTAATTCGACTCGAGTTAGTACGCGATTTGAATATGAAAATAAAGTCGGCCGAGCATTTCTAGAGATCCAGGATAATTCGACAGTCTCTTATTAATGACATGACGCTACCTCGTTATACGCGTCATCACTAGACATTAAAATAAAATCTAGAAAATATGTCAAAACGCTATACAAAAATCGGACAAAGTCGGGTGAAAGGAGGGACTTTACAGTCGCTTATTAAATTAATGTATAGACAACTTTTTGATTACTTTCGGTGAAAATGTCAAAATATAATTGTTTTGGCCTGACTAATCGCGCGAATGCGTTCAATTAAGCTTTCAAGCAATTAGCCATCCACCAGACATTAATTCATTAACCGTAGGCGACTACATCTACCACAAATTATTGTAGAGAGAAAGACAGTGAAACGTTGCGCTAGGAAAATTGAAAAATTAAAAACATGCGGAAATTATGGGTTATACCCCGTGTTGAGAAAATAGAGTTCTTATCAGATCACCACGTTTGAGTCCCTAAGAAGCCTTCTTGAGAGAGTGTCAGTATTTGTTGAACAGCTGAATCACTCTTATAGCGTTCTAAAAAGAGTTCCTGAATTCAGATTTCCTGCGAATTCGAGACGATTCGAATGGCTAGATTTCAAGTTATCTAAAAGCAATTAGAAAAACTCTTCGACGACTTCTTTTATCTATTTCACAATACAAATCACTTCTTAACATTTAAGAGCCCCTTATATAAGCGCAAACCGGTTCAAAATCGGCTAATCCGTTCGTGAGATATCGTGAACTCGAAAATTCGAAAAAAGTGATATTTTTGAAAAGTTTCGAAATTTATATATCAGTTAGGGTTCCCAATTCTTTTATACAAATCGAAGCCGATTCTCACTTATAACGTGGGAATCGGTTGATTTGAAACTTAAAAAAATACTGTTTTAGGTCGGAGAGCTAAAAATCATAGAATAGCAAAAAAGGAAAAAAAACAGGTTACGACAGCTTTGCGATTAAAATCACAGGGTCCATTCCTGGACATGGTTGACATGTGGCTTCAACAAGACGAAACTATGATCCTATTGAGAGGTGAAAAGTTTATCTGATTTGTGGGTTTAGGGTCATTTAATTTATTTGTGAGATACCGGCCGATTTGTTGGAGAGAGTATGGCAAAATGAGAGCCAACGTGTGAACTATTCCAAACGTAGCCGGACTCAACGAAAAATTTCCTGCGATCTTCGATGGATTTATAGCAGCCACAATTTTATTAAGACGACTCTACTCTTTTTATTACGCATGTGCCTTCAACATTTATGTGTTATTATATCTTTTAGAGAATACCCCGTTTGAAATCATATCACGTTTCGATAAATAACTTGATCAATAATTTATGTGCGTCCCAAATATACTGAAGTCGTCATCATATTTTGGAAAAATAGTTGTGTAAACATCCATCTGTACATAATTGACCACAACATTGGTCACTTATGAAAACTCGATTACAGTTCGACAATGAATTTTATACAGGCATCGTTCTATCGACTCAAATAAAGGTCTTTCTCTAAAGTTCTACATCAAATCCAAAAGGTTTTAAAAAATTATCCAACATAAGCATATGAAACAAATTTTAAAGGCCTAAATTATACTTCTGTTCTGATTTAAAGGAGGTTAATATAACAAATTTTAAGATATTTTACGATTAAAATTGTTGCTAGTTGCGGTGAGAAAAACAGTAGAAATGAGTCCCGAATGCTATTTACGCGGTAGTCTTGAAGATGAGATTAGTTTACGTTTAAGATATTTATCGAATCGAATTGATGGGAATAATTTTGTACTGCACTGTTGCTACCGCTGTGGTGGTATCAAGTAGGATCATTAACTTTTAAGCTGTTAAATTTTTTCAAATTATTTTCCTTCATCAATTCTTCAGTGAATGTCTCATGTATATAAAAATATATAAAGGGATTGATGTGGAATTCGATTTAAAAAAAAAAACGATCTAAATCATCACAAAAATGTATAATTAGTTTTAATGGTTGGGAAATGACATCGTATGACTTTTATTGTGTATTAAATTTTTTTTCCAAATAATTAAGTGCCTTTTTAACCGGGCTAATTAACTTAAACTGTTCTATGAGATATTATTCGTATTTGAAACTCAAGCCATCGCTGATTTTAATCGCATGTAATTCAAGTTATAAGTTTATTACTAAATTATTATTATTGCTGCTGTTTATTATATTATTAAATTATATTCTTTACAAAATGACTATTACAAATTTACTGACATGTTGTTATCACTATAAATATGTACATTTCAGATAGGAAAATTCTTGAAAATAAAGCACGGTTCAGGCAAAATTTGGCAGCACTTAAATTCAAATTTCAAAGAGTGCCTAAGGTACAGCGTTTTATGCTAAGTTGGCTGCACTGGGCTTAATTCTATATCTAGAATATAAATTAACTGGAAATCGCTCCTACTATTTAGCACTCCAATTTAAAGTGCACCCTTCTTCGAGCATTCGAGCATTTGCGTCGTTTTCGTGTCATGCATCTCATAAGTCATGTACGATGGATGGATGGCTGGTTGTCTTAATATCATAACATTAAATTACTTTATTTAAATGAAATTTAGCTGCCAGTTTAGTTTGTGGCAGAAAATTAAAAAGCGTCCAACAAGTGCATCAAGTTAAATTGCAAAGAAAAAAGAGTTTATGTGTAAGTGACTAAATAAGTAATTATTTAAATGAGTTGTTTCTTTAGTCGAGTGGGTATGAATAAAACATTTTTGTAGGTACATTTCAGCTTGACTTGAAAAGTCTGGTGCTTAATGACCACTTAATTTATTGGTGACTTGAGTGAATGCCAAATGTCTGTTGGTATTTACTGAATTGCAAATTCCACTAGATATTCATAATTTTATTAAGTAAATCGAATGCCGACAAACATTTAAACGAGTTTAAATTTAAACTAGAAACATTTTAAAATTTTTTTCGTCGAGTAAAAGCAACTCTGTTTTGGAATGAAATAGCATTATATAAGTATCTCCCTCTTTCACACAGATATAACAAAAATTAAGTATCAAAAGTCGAAGAGTGTGAATCGGGACTATTTTACTCTGCTGGAACTTACGAAACGTTTAACTGTCAAACTGTAATCGAGTTTTCATAAATGATCAATGTTGTGGTCACTTATGTACAGATGGATGTTTACACAGCGCTACTAAATTATCTAAAATATGATGACGACTTCAGTATTTTTAAGACGCACTTAAATTATTGATCAAGTTATTTATCGAAACGTGGCATGATTTTAAAGGGGGTATTCTCTAAAACATGCAACAACACAAAAATGTCGATGGCACGTGCGTAATTAAAAGAGTAGAGTAGTAGTAATGAAATTGTGGATGATATAAATCCATAGAAGACTGCAGGAAAAGTTGCTGAAAGTCCTTAAGATTCTCCCGATGCAAAGTCAAAAACCCATTATATCTGGAGTTCGTTACCCGTTTAGTGCAGTTGGAAAATGAGTCCATGTCTTTTTTCGCGAAATGGTTTTTTTTATATGAGTATAATGTTTGGAGTGAAAGTAGTCCACAACCGATCCTGCAGGCTCTATTACATGCAAAGAAATATATAGTTTGTTGAGTTTTAAACGCTGGTGCCATGATTCCACTTCGAGTCTAATTTCACACTACGCTCAAAGAAATTTGTTATCGCTCCATGATTAGTGATTTTTTGTTTGCAAATATGGATGACATTCAAAAAAGCGAGATGTAGTTTTAAGAGGATGGCTCTACGTGACCTGCGATACAGCAAAACTATAGATATCAAAATTTGGGCTCAACTGATTTCGAGAAAGGGGTCCAGTCAATCGTCTTCCAAACTCAAGTAATTGGACATCTCACTTTTAGTTCCGATGGATCCAAGTCCAGTCCCTTGTGCTTTTAAATCTGCAGCAATTATTTCACTTCGTTATATTTACAAGTAGAAGAAAACTGCTCTTTAGTTCTCGCTCCAGATTTCCGACTAAGCATATCGCCATAAAAAATTATATTGTGCAGTCGGGGAACCACCGAATAGTGATAAATTTTTTCGTGTTCTAAAGAGTCGATTTTAATTGATATTGAATTTTTATGACACGAAAAATAAAAATCACTTGCCGCAAAAAAAAAACGCAGCCTACGCAGGCGTTGAGAAAACAACCAGCCGCAACATAAAAATTAATTATCAGCGGAGACACGATCCCACGCCCAAAATTAAATACCCAAAATCACTCTAAAGTTCCCTGCCCTTCCCAAGAAAAGCAATGATGAGACTTCCTAATTTATACAACCATATAAATGAGAGAGGGACTACGAAAGCCAAAGGAAGGTGTGTAGTCGTTTGGAATTTACTTGACGATATCTACCGGTGCACTCTTCCCTGAGCCGCGTAAAATAGCGGCATTCTAATAGAGTTCACAAAATGGATTAGCCAACGATATTTTTCTTGTGACAAAACTCTAACGAAAAAGCGACAGGCCTATGAGGCCTAAGTGCAATCCTGAACGGATTGGGATAGCTTATGCCCCTCTCTTCAACCTAACCTAACCTAAATAACTCACAAACGGTTGTAGGAGTCGGTCCAACAATAAATTGCAGCCCTATTTCAACAACTGGTGCGGATTACGCTTGAACAGGTTTAACTATCTTAATCTGGTTCTATTTTCCTCTGGTGGTCTTAGGAAGGTACGTATCTATGAAATTACGATGAACTAGATAAATTGCTGGGTCGACGACCCTCGAGTATAATGCGGAACACGAGGAATTATAAAGAGTTGAGAGGAAAAATGTCCAAAACAAAGCAAAGATTGCGATGGCTCCACAGATTCTGAAATGTATCAACCGCCGACCTGCGCACCATCCATGAGATGTTGGATAGGCCCAGGACTCCTCAAAAACCCGATGAGGCACAAGTATTCAAAATTTTATTAAATTTCAAAATTATCGTACCTGAAGTGGCTCCAAAACAACACCGTGGCAACATTTTCAACATTTAAAATATCCACTCTTGTTGTGAGAGACGTCATGAATCACCCTACAGAATGTGGGGTGATAGACGTAGAACGTGCGATACGATGGCGTGTAATTGTAAAATGCACATATATTACATGCATGTGCACATACACAGACAACGCATTTCATTTAACGTCAGAAAAGAACAAAACGCGCTAAATAAAGTAAATAATTTTAGAATAGGAACAAAAAAGAGAGAGATTATGAGTAACAATGGCGGGCTGTCGGCTTCTGGTGCTACAAGAACAAGACATGAATATAAAGCAAATGAAAATAAATAAATAAATATAAATATTTTCAGAATACGAAATATTTTGTTGAATGATTGCTTTTATTTATGGGTGTGTGTGTGTGTGTGTGAGTATATAAACCGATACAGTGTGGGCAGGAAGTTACCATGCGGTTTGAGCTTTTAATAACTTTTTCGTTTATACATATAATTTGTTTATTTTTATAAAATTTATTTATTTTAACGTCTGCCGATCGATATATCGGCGTTACTTCAGTTTTGTGGATATATCGATATCGGCTATATTTGCCGCCGATAGTTTACAGTCTCCACATTTTCAATGCTAATTTTTGGCACAACAAGAGAAATAGTTTATAAAAACCCGGCGTATAAAATCAAAGCAGAGTAGTCCCTCTTATTCTGTAACTACATGAGAACGTTACGTCAAGACAATATCAAAAATAGAACTCTTCTGGACTGCTTTCCTCAAGATATTGACAATTCCTTATAGTAAATTTTTGTATTTAAGGGCTCAGAAAGAAGTAACAGGCTGTCAGAAGTAGTTACATGAAGTAGGCCAGTGTCCTATTTTTAAAATGTTTTTGTATGTCCTGACGTTGACAATTATTTTGTATGTTCTGTGGTGTTAAGAATCAGCTGTTTTGTTTACGTTGAATTGAAATTCTGTACGTGAAATATGTCTTGACTTATACGTTTAATTCTATTATTATTTTTTCCACTTGGAACTTAATTATGTAAATCACTTTGAATTAGTGACATTTACATAAACACAAAAACAAAGTTTCAAACTTCCACTTTAATCAGTGAGAAGCTGAAAACAAATATCAAAGTTAACAAGTTATTCTAAGAAATGGCCTGTCAGGAGGAGGACGAAACACTGGAGCACTACTTGTGCCACTGTCCAGCTTTCAACCAGGTCAGAAGACAAGTATTTAAACAGGGGATAATACAGGAGATGGAACGTCTTAGGGGCTCCAACTGGAGGGACTTAAGAAGATACATTTGAAGAGACTAGGTTCCTAATGTAACCAAATTCTTTTTTAGAGGTACAAAGGAGGTCCCATAGAATGGTGACTCCAAACTATAGAGTGCACGACAGGCCTATCGCGTCCTAGGTGCAATCCTTGTGAGGATTGGGATGACTCATGCCCCTCTTCTTCAACCTAACCTAACCTAACCTAAGAAATGTTGGGTAAAGGTTCCCTGATGATCTGCATTAGCCCCAGTGAAATGCGCATAGGAAAGAGCTAAAACCCCTCAATTGATCAGTTTGAATTTGTTAGCAAGATTTTGGGAAAAAAGAATCAGCACATATTTAAAATTAAAAAGTTTCAAATACTTTTAATCTCTTTGTTCTCTTTTATTTTATTTCCTTTTATTTTTAATAAAAATTAAAAATAGTTTGAAAGGGAAAGCAGCCCATAAATTTCGGTACGTTTGTTCGTTGTATAAAATTGTGTAAAAAACACAAACAAGTTTTGAAAAGTTTTAGAAAGTTGTTTTTGTTTTCCTACAGACTTCATTAACGCAAAGTGATTTACAAAATTGAGGCCTCAGTGTAAAACAATTTGGAAATTTAATTTGAACAAAACTGAAACTGAAAAAGTTTTCGATTGTTTAAAACCCGCGGTGACTTTTGGCCCATCCTGTATGTGTGTACTATGAAACACGAGTTTATGTTTTTATTTATATACTCGTTTGCGGTCTTTATTTTTTAATAATCGGAAGTAATGCCAACTATTTCTTTAAAAACTTATTTTTATTTTATTATGCTCTGTGTGTCTTAGGCCCAACAAAATGCTAACAATGAATGGGCGGACAGTGATAAACGCCAGAACAAAATATATTATCAGTTGCTTTGCAAGTAAACGATTTCATTATCCGAAGACGATCTGAAAATTTTCCTAGACAAAAAAATTCTTTGTTTATATGCTCCTGAGATTGCTGTGTTGATGATGCTGTTGGGTAATGCAGTTAACACAAGACTACGAAGCCAAGATCACGAGTTCGACTGCGTACTCCCCCATTGAATATGGTACCGAATTTTGCGCCATTATTGCATGGTTGAGTTAATTGTTGTGGGCCTTTCTCAATGACGAAGTTTTGATTCTCTTTTTTTTTCGAAAAATATAAGTAAAATTGTAAAAATTAGAGCTGTATTTTGTGAATGAATGTAAAAGAATGAATTCTTCTTATTCAAGAATTTTATGTGAATTTAATAAATTAGAACCGCAGTTCCTCCGCAAAATTTTGAATTTTATGTTCCAAGATTTTCGCTACAATAAATGCAAGGAGTCATAACATTCGCTGTATCTCAATTTTATCCTCAAACTGCATGATATTTTTATGTGACCATTTGGATGCCAACTTGTTATTTCGGTCTTAATATTACCCGGCTTTAGGGTCCGTTGGCGACTGTACTAAAAGTGGCATATTAAATGGCTGAACGCCTCAATGGATCGTTTTTACTATAGAGATTTCATTTCACTTTTGTTTTCACTTTAATTTCTTTTATAATGGGTGTTTTTTATAGAGTGATACAAGTTTAAATCATAATAAAACTTAGTAATATATTTTTGGTAACAATCAAACGATCTTTATTGGATAGAAAATTTTATGACATTAATGTTTAAATACGATTTCGGCCATGTGGCCGCCACGGCTGGCGCGTGCAAGGCGCAATCTGGAACACCAATTTTCGCAAATAGTAACATTCTGACCATCGTCGTTTTTGAAGACATATGGGCCAGTGACTCCGCCATAAAGCGCACCAAACAGTAATTTTTTGTGGATGTAATGCGACAATTCTCTTTATTTACGTCCCCATTCAACCAAAAATGGGCTTCATCCGAAAATAAAATGTTTAATGGACGAAGTGCACGATAAGTTTGACGAACAGAACTATTATTTTAATTAAAACTTTCCACAATTTGCACGCGTTGCTGTGGTGTAAGTGGATCCATAATGAAATGTCAAAGCAAACTAAACAAAAAGCAACTATCAGCTGTTAAATGGGTGGTCAAATAAAGCAGTGAAGCCAACTCAAACTTGTATCACTCTATAAAAAACACCCTATATTAATGAATTTTAGTTTTCTTTGTACTTCAATACATATGACCAGTGTAGCCAATAGAAATATTTCCCCGACAGTGATGTATTACCCATACACATGAATTTACAATGACTGGAAATTATCGGACAGAATTTAAGGAAGATTGTTCGATGTCTTATGCCGTTATTGTCTTATAATAAACTGACAATTAATTTTTTGGCACAATAAATGACAGTTCATGTAGTTGTAGGAGACTTTAAGCAAGTTCTAACCACCAGCTTCAGCTTTTCTACTGCAAAATGTTTCAATTAAAGAGCGTCAAATCGGTGAAAAAGTCTTAACGACGTTAGTGAAATATTTTCATAAAATATTTGAGGCTTTCACACTTTTCAGAGCAGTTAAAAAAAGTTGTTGCTGTGCTGCATACAAAAAAGTCATAAAATAATAGCACTCTTTCAGGGATGTTTTCGTTTTGTCATAAAACAGCTCTAAAGATCTGAGTCGAACGGCTGAAAATTTTTAGTCAAGACGGCGATAGTTTATGTTTGCCGCCGTTACTTATACATGATTCACGGCTACAAAACGGCTAAGAAATTATTTATATTATATGTCTGTACATTAAATAACATTTTTATAACGCAAACAAAATTAAAAGAGAACTAAATCGGAAAAGCTAAGTATATACAAGTGAAAAATTGTTCTCGTTTAACTTACGAAGCTGGCAGCCACTGAACGTTTTAACGTATGGCGCCGCAAAAAAACTGTACTCAGCTCAGCTGTTTTAGTTTATGTATAAAAATATATTTAGCAGACTAAGTTATGACGGGTTGTTCACAATAGTCATATTTCGCGTGCTATTATTTTATGACTTATGACTTTATGACTATAGTGTGAATCCCCTAATTATTTTATTTCATGATTGATTTTTGTGCTTCTTTTTTTTCTCACAATGATTTATCGTATCTTAAAATTATTTGAAAATACACTGGTGGTCATCTTTTGAGTACAAAAGATAAGGCGTTCAGATATTGCGAATGGCGGAACGCTATCGCAACACAAAGTCAAGTCGTTGACTCGCAAGCGGCCAAGTTGTGATGACTATTTTCTTTAATACTCAAGAAAACAATTTAAAGAGTTACAAAACATTTTTGCATTATTCACATTTAGTTGTTGAAAACCAATTTAATATTTTCCAATTTTGTAAAAACTTCAGTTATCGTTTTCAAGTGTTAGAAATTTTCTTAATGTTACCTAAACTCTTTTTACGTTAATAATATTTTCTTTAATTTCTATAGCATTCCAAGATAATTGAAAATCACATACAAACGATAATTGAAAAATAACTCAAATTGGTGATATTTTTTCTAATAGAACGATTTGGAAAGTCATGTGTAAGTAAATACAACTTTCGTTACAATTAACATCCCACCGTCGGGGAGTTTGCAGTTTTTACACAGAGAAAAAATTCGTTCTATATTAAACTTTTCTCAAGTTACTTTGAGAACGAGTTGTACTTTAAAATTCAAGTACGAATATCTTTAATACGCCCTCAAAATTAGGTAAAACAGAATTGTATTAGAAAACCAATCCTGGAGTATTTCAAAATTAATATAAAATTTTTAAAGCGGAAAACAACAACTTCAATTAAGTACGGCTATTTGAAGCACACCTTTTAATAACCCTTTATATTCGAAATATTACAGTCGACTAAAAAAAATGTTGCTCTTTGTCTTTAATCTATTACAAATTGTAGAATTTCAAAGGCGAATGCGCCAAACACGATAAGGGTAATTATAATATATTTATGGACTTCCGATTGCTAAAAACCTTAATTTAGCACTTGTAGAATATTTTGGTAATAGGGAAATCAAGTTTTGACCGATAAGCTAAAAATTTATATGGCAGATTAACAGTCACACTTTTAAAATATTTTTCTTTTTTATATCAGTAACAGTAGATATTCAGCCATGGCACGCAGTTCAATGCCGTTTATTCCGTATGTTGGTTCTTCAGAAAACAATAACCGAAACAAATTTTCGGACTAAACTAATGATATTAAAAAACGTTTCTTTTTTTTTTGTTTTTCTTTTCAATTGACGGCCGGTCAATTGCAAGTCCAAATCGCTAGAATTCAGGAACTGAAAGCCGATATTGAAGAATTTATTCGTGCAGGGAGTATAGAAAAATTGCATCCAGCCTATGAACCATTTGTCGAATGAATGGCCGCGGTCAAAATTTACATGAAATCACATTTTTCCATTTTTTTAATCGAATTCGAAAGCTTTTGAAAAATCACCCCTTATATTAATCCGAATCATTTAATGCTTTTCTGTTAATTTTATGTTTCTGTATGCAAATCAAATTTTTTAAAACAAATTTCAAAATTGTTGTTCTTGTTTTATATGTAAATGGTACGGTCGAAATTTTATTTTCGGGTAGTAGGCAGATATACTCCCGAAGGAAGTCAAGTGCTTAACGATTAATCTGGCAAAATATATCAGATATCGCTTTTCTTTTCTTTCAAAGTACGTCACTAACTTTTTTTTTATAAAATCAAACGTTTGAAAAGTCACACTATTTAGCTGTTTGATAAATAAAAACACTCCATTGATATCATTGATGATGGATGGGGTGTGCGATAAAAAAAATAAAAAAAAAAATAGTGGATCTTAAGTATTAAAAATAAAAAATAACTATTGAATTTTAAAATGATAAAGTTGGCTGTCATGTTGATTTATAAAAAACACATGGGGGATTCACACTGTAGTCATAGAATCATAAGTCATAAAATAATAGCACGAAATATATGAAAAGCGTGAACAACCCGTGATAACTTGGTCTGCTAAATAAATTTTTATATATAAACTAACAGCTGCTGCCTTGTTATGGGCTGAATAATTTTTTTTTTTGCGGCGGCATACGGCAAAACGTTCAGTGCCTGCCAGCTATGTAAATTAAAGGAGAAAAATTTTTCACTGTATGTATTTAGTTTTTGCGATTTAGTACTCTTTTAATATATTTTATGTTATAAAAATGTGATTTAATGTACAGACATATAAGTATGAAGAATTTAATTTAACCGTTTCTTAGTCGTGAATCATATATGTACAAGTAACGGCGGCAAACATATACTATCGCCGTCTCGCCTAAAGATTTTCAGTAATTCGACTCAGATCTCTAGAGCATTTTATGACACAAAAACATACCTGCTATAATATTATGACTTTTTTATATGCAGCACAACAATAACGTTTTTAAACTGGTCTAAAATTTAATGACTTTATGACAATATGACTAAATAGCACGAAGTGTGAATACCCCAATAGAAAGGGAAAATATCATGGTAACATATCAACTTCATGATAACAAACATTTTAAGAATTCAATAAAAAATTATTCACTTCTAAGCTTTAAATAGGCAGAAACAACAATGATTGATGACTACTTACGTACAGTATTTAAAGTTTTAATATAAAAGCAGATGTTAATCTTAAAAAATAATAGAAATTCAAATCAAAATCACAAGTACAGATGGTCAGAAATAGCTAAAGAAATCAATTGTTTTTCTCCAGATTGTCTAAAAATATATCATGTGGATTTTATTAAAATTTTCAGATTTTAAGACAACTGGATTCTTTTGCAGATGTCGTCTACAACATAAAAAACACGCTACAAACTTTTTTATGCACATACAGAAATCACGTAATTTTTCATAATTAGCCTTTTTTAAGAATTGTTATACATAATTTTTTTCTTATAAATTTAAGCACTTCTCTTGCGCTGACTTGTCATAAACATTAAGAACCAGCAAATAAATTTTTTATATATTTTAACACATCAACTCTTTCGGTTTGACTTAATAGATATTGGGGAACATATTTTCGAAGTTGTTTTATTTTTCTTTTCTATACACTTAAATGCTCAATTCAGAGCCTTTTGTTTTTATTGTTGCATTATTCTTCACTCACTTTTTTATTTATAATTTGCAGAATGTAAATAAAAAGAAAACTTAGACGCCTCTATGTGGTCCTCTTTTTGCTTAACCAACCCTAAGATCAGTTCAAAGGGAACACAAACGCCAGAAAAAATAATAATATTAACAAGAGAAGAGAACACACGTTTATTTCGTTCAGTCCGTTGTGCGCGACTAACTTAACGTTTTGGATTGTCATGCATTTCGAGTTCTTGGTATGAAATCAATCGTTTATTTTCATGTTCACCCGTTCATTCATTTGTACTCTGTACTAAATGAGTAAATTAGTGAATGTTTGTTTATTTTTGTTTTTCGTACGTTTGTTGTTGCTCTCACCAAGTTAACACTCAGTGAGTAACTACTGGCACCAGCGTGACCGTTGGGCGAGTAGAGTGGATATTTGCCACTTGTTGATTATTTGCCACATTTAGCGGCTCTTTGATTGATCTTAAATTTTGTTATATTATATTAAGCCCATCTTTTAGCCATTTTCATAATGTTCTTATAATAATTGAAATTTCTTGATTCACGTTACTTGAAAAAGTTAATAAATAATTAACGTGTACTGCAACAGAATTCATTTTCTGAGCACCTGATATTATAAAACACAAATTTTTGTTGCTTATTTTTAAACTCGCTTTACGTCTCAAAATGAATTAGTACTAATGAGTTAGTTAGTACTTCGATAAGTATGAAATTTGGTAACGCCTATACACGACATTAGGTTTAAATATTGTAAATGACATGTGCGGTACCTGCGATGTATCGTGAACATGCTGAACATTTTACAAGAAATCGGATTATCTCTAACTCAAGGCTATCAATTGTTCAGGTAACAAAATTGGTTTTTACCTGAATTCTTAAACAGCATGAGGTTGACGACATACACATGCACACTTTGTTGCAAAGCAATATATTTATCCGTATTATTAATATATATATACAGTGAAAACTCTCATAACCGGACATTCACCGTCGCGGCATTTTTGTCCGGTTATAAGAGGAGTCTGCTTAAAAGAAATACACACTTACTATTATAAATATGTATTATATTTTATAATGCTACACTTATTAAAGCACTCTATTGCGGTTGAAAAAATTGATTCAGGTTTGACCGGTTTAATTTAGACCGGTTCAATGCGAGCTGTTGAGCTTCAATATGACTTTCAATGTTTTTTAGCTGATGGAACGCGATAAAGTCGTTGCTTGCAAAATGCATTAAACGAACAATTTCTTTTAGTGCTTCATTATAAGAGTTTATGGAATCAGGTACTTCTACATTTACCCCATCTTCAGAGACTTCAGGCTGACTTATTTCCACAACAGCGCTTGCATTTATTATTTCAATTTAAATCATATTCAGTGAATACGCTTTCATCTACTTTAAAAAATTCGTCAAATCCATTTATTGCGGTAACAGTTTTGCCAAATTTGCGTACGTTGCAAGTGGAGGAATATCATCCTCAGCATCAAAATCCGAAAGGTCATCAATAGTTTCTTTGATTGATAATATTTTTTAAATTGATGCCATTTTTTTGCTCTACTTCTTCAAATAAACAACAATTTCTTTGCCATCCTTTAAATTGTTCTCAGCAGGGGAATCACAAATTTGAATAGCATTAACAAAAATATGAAAAAGAGTTGACATATATATATATATATATATATATATATATATATATATCAGTTAAATAAGAGTTGTATTTAATTGGAATATTTTTTTTGGCATGGTTTTGAAATATTCGTTTTGATTTCAACGCTTCTGTCCGCTTATGAGGGATATTTAGAGCATAATTTTTAAAATTTAGTGTCCGCGTCCGGTTATAAGAGTGTCCGCTTCTGGGGATACGTTTTGTATGAAAAAATAGTTGAAAATCACGGTCATGCAAAGTTTGCCCGGTTATTGGAGGTGTCCAGTTATGGGAGCTGTCCGTTAGTACAGGTTTAACTGTATATATTTATGTTTTCGACCAGTCTTGTTTCGAGCCAGTTTGTTTTCTTTTCTATTTTTTTTTTTAATGAAATTATTATATGAGAACTTCGTATAGAAAAAACCAATTTTTAAAATTTAAATTTTTCAAACATCGGAAACATGTGGTTTTGAGGTTCTAGGAAGATTCCCCGAGTAATTCTGAGAACTGATGTCTGTTTGCATGTATGTACAACAGTATATGCATATGTATGTGTGTGTATGTATTTATGTGTGTATGTGTATAGGCGTGTGTATGCATGTGACGCGCTTATTACATTGGAACGGCTTGACAGATTTCAAACAAACTGCTGGTGTTCTAAGGAAGTTCTACTGAACTAAAATTTCTGATTCGCACCGGTAGATTTCAAGAAATTAAAAAAAAAACGTAGAAAAAAAATATTTCAAAGTGGTTTTTTTAAATAACTTTTAAATGGCTTCACCGATAGGGTTCCTGAAACTCCAGCTGTTAAGATTATAAAACCACGTCAGCCACTGCAAGTCAGGTCAAAATCGGTTAATCCGTGTGTGAGATATTGCGAACGAAAAAAAATAACGGTTATATATGATTTTTATTAAAACTCCGAAGTTATTTATCGAAGCAGTTAGTGTTCTCAATTCTTTTATAAGAATCGAAAAACTACTTCAATTCACACTAACCTTTCACGTGGTTTCGGTTTATTAATTCAAAAGTGAAAATTAAACAAAATCGAAAATTCGAAACAATTCGGACATTTCAATTTTTTTTTGTCCAAAAGGGTAAATAAATAAATTTTTATTACAATAAAACTTTATTTTAAAATTTCAGTTTCTAAGTAATTTGGCTGTCTTTAACTGGAAACATGTAGGCCGAAGTGTGTCTTTCACTACGATCCTGAGAAGCAAAAGGTTAATTATTATATTTTTCTAAAACGGAACTTTTTTAATATTTTTTATAAATTTACCTTTTGTTTGAATAGAAATACAATAATATTAGGTCGTAAAAATAAGGTCGTATAAATTTGTAAGATTTAATAGTTTAAGCTTTTTATGCCCTTGGAATAGCAGATGGAAGGGCAACCAATATTCCAAAAAACAATGTATATTGAGAGCAGAAATAAGCTGGACATTGTATGATAATGAAGTGGAATTGCCCAGAGCTAAAAAATTATAACTAGTGAATACTTCCTATCAAAATTTGCTATCGAGGGTAAAATAAGGGAGATATTAGTAATTGTTTAGTTAAATTTTCCCTTTTTCAAAAGAAGGACAAAAAATACCCGTACCTTGAGGAGTTAGAGGGTTAAGATATTCTACAAAAATGTTCTCCGTAACATTCTACATAAATTTGCTGAACACACTTTATACCTTAAATGTAAGGATCACATGGATTCTTATGCCGATTAACAATAAGAATGTGCCACAGCTGGGAAACTTTAATGCCCCCTCAAATGAAATTCAGATGTAAAGTTCCAAAACGCCGATACACGTGTCTTTTTGTTTTGTCTCCTCTATCAAAATTTATAGGTCGGACCTTGTAATTTTTGAAAAAAAAAATTGATATTGTTGTACAGTGTTACTAGTCAAATATTGAGTAGGTCACTTAAATTAATTTAAAGTATTAGAATCTTTGTTGAGCACTTTTATAAGCAGGTCCAACGGTTTGAATATATATATATATATATATATATATATATATATATTATACACATAAAAATGTTTTGAAACTATACAAAACTTATATGGAGATTTGAAAGCAGAAAAATTTAAAGTTCGATTCACATAAAACTCAAATAGAATTAGTTTGTAGCGTTGTTTTACAAGTTTTTAAAGTCCACTATGATTTTTCTCTAGTAATTCTCAATTGGTTTTTGAAAGTGTGTGAATAAGTTAAAGGATTTTGTAATTTTTTTTTTTTGAGGTTCATGAATACCCATTGTTTTATGCAAAAGCCTATGATAGGCAGGCATAGAGAAGTACTTAACCCACAACATCCAAAGAAACATTTTCATATTTGACCTATTCACCAGCCTCGTGGTATCGTCCTAAGTTGTATTTGAACCGACAATTTCAAACAAAATTTCTCAAAAATAAAAACAATTTTTCATGTAATTTTTTTCCACTTATTTTTGCTATATTTTATGTTCAATTAGGATTTATAGGCGGGGAATGGTTATATTGAATTCAGAAATATATGACAGGAATTTCAGAAGGTGGGACATGATGGAAGTAAATAAACGACAGGAATTTAATGCGTGTCAGAATCACTTTAAACTTTGAGTGTCTTGAAAATATTATCTACTGTTTAGTCCAACAATTACGCCCGAGGGACGCATGAATAACTTAATTACGTTCTATCAGCTGTTCAAGTACAGCATGTTAACAAAAATAGCAGTAACCATTTGACAAACCGCTGAATTTTTTTATTGTTGTAGAACCTCAATAACATTTTTTAAGTTAACAAACATTTACCCAAACTATTAAGACACAAAATGACCAATTTGTTTACAAATAATGTTTGTCTTGCGCCTCTTCTTGTTCCAACTCAAATACAACAATAAAACGCCCTGTTGTTTTACTTGTTTTTAATTTGTTGCATTCTGGCGGCCACCCTATTATATAATTACACCATGCAATTGACTATTGAACTGAGCGAAACTGTTCTAACACAAATACTCAATAGTAGCCCAGATCGTTCGACTTGTAAATGCGCCCATTGACACAATTCTCGCATACTATTTCGTCATCAATATGTTATCAACAAAAACTATCAACGCATTCAATTAAATCACCTGACAACTGATAAACAAAAACAAACAAGAGTACTATTCCGCTGTACGTTAGTGAAACCAATTCCCCCAACTAACAAAAACGTTATCAACAATATCAGCACCTTCAAAAGAAAGTGGCAACGCTGATCGGCATGAAATTGGAGAGCAGCGGTCTAAGTTAAAAGCTTCACTTGGTGTTCATTTTGAAACTGAATTTAATGATGATAATGGCTTAACGGCAACCCGATTGTCTGCAATTTATTTATCGTCGATTGCCTGCATGTTTTGTCATTTAAAAGTGCTAGTTTTCGGTTTTAAAATGTTAAAAACCATTAACTTGTTTTCCATATTTAATCGAAAAAGAAAAATTATTGAAGTTAAACGGTTTCGTTAACGCGTAGCTTTTACCTGTTTGAATGTGTTCCAGTTACGAATTGATTTAAATCAGGGACGGCAATTTTAGGAGGCAAGAGGGATTGTGGCGTACGAATACACCATATTGATGCACACATTTCCACTTAAGTAATTGTTTCTGATCGAAGCATTTCACTTGCGTTCATGTGTGAGTTGCACGTATTTATTTATGTGCATGTACACATGATTTATATACCGATTTTTAATGTTGAAAGTTAGAGAATTAAAGTATTAAGGAGAGATGATTTAAGAGGATTGATTCCTTTATTAAGAGTTTAAAAAAATCGTTTCCAACAATTTGTTACGAGTTAAACAACCACAATAATTTATACTGACCAGTAGACCAGATGCGCTGCCAGCTGATTTAATTTTAGTAGTTGGTAGCCCTGCTTATTACTTTAAAAGCATTTTATTTTATTGAAAAAAGTCTAGACATGGAAATCCAGAAGACGTCCACATTAAGAGTATTTTTTTTTACATGAAATGAGTTAGTTTGGAAAAGAAATGGTAGAAAATGGAGTCAAAAAATTATAGGGCCATAGGGTATGATGACATGCCCTCCATTCTTTTCCAAACTATGAGGAGTTATAAGAAAAGAAAATATGCAAAGATTACAATAAAACTCTACGTGTTCTAATTGCCTATTTCAAATGGCAACGTGTTGTTCATTTTTGTGATATATCTTTTTCTATAGGGTGTTTTTTATAGAGTGATACAAGTTTAAATAATAATAAAACATATTAATATATTTTTGATATAAATGAAACGGTCTTTATTGTATACAAAATTTTATGACATTAATGTTTAAATATGATTTCGGCCATGTGGCTGCCACGGCTGGCGCGTACAAGGCGCAATCTGGAACACCAATTTAGAGCTGTGCCGAACTTCATCAAACGCTCGTTTTTGACAACAACCTCTAATCAAACCCATATAATTTAAATGAGTTTGATTATAGGTTGTTGTCAAAAACGAGCGTTTGATGAAGTTCGGCACAGTTCTACACCAATTTTCACAAACATCATCATTTTTGAAAACATATGGGCCAATGACTCCGCCAGCCCATAATGCTCATCAAACAGTAATTTTCTGTGGATGTAGTGGTGTTTCGACAAAAGCTTGTGGATTCTCCTCACTCCAAATGCGAGAATCCTGTTCATTTACGTACCCATTCTACCGAAAATGGGCTTCATCGGAAAATAAAATTTTGAAAGGACAAAGTGCACGATAAGTTTGACTAACAGAACCATTATTTTGATTAAAAGCTTGCACGCGTTGCCCTGGTGTAAGTCGATTCATAATGAAATGTCAAAGCAAACTAAACAAAAAGCAACTATCAGCTGTTAAATGGGTGGTCAAATAAAGCAGTGATGCCAACTCAAAGTTGTATCACTCTATAAAAACACCATATAATTCGGTCACATTTAATTTCAGCAGCACCTGCTGAAGACTCTTGCGAGTCTTCTCACAGAATTTTGACTGTTCCCAACGCCTCACACTATCAATCCGTGATGTGGGCCAGCATCGCCCAGTTTTATTGTTCAATCTTGGCTGCCTTTAATAAGTTTACGTCAGGGACCGAATCGGTTATAAGTTTGATTTCAAAAATCACATTTTTATCGTCATTTCATCAGTTTTATTTTTCGCTTAGAAAATAATATATTTTCTGAATTTTCTTTCTTGTATTTGTATTTGTTTGTGGATTTTTATTTTTTTGCCTAGAAAACAATTCTATGTAATAAAAATTTCTGTACCTTCCGATCGATTGCACCACGGTGAGTTGGCAATCCAGCAGGACCACGGTTGCCACTCTAAATTTTTCTTCGGGACCAAAATCCACAAAAAAAAACCAAAATAAAAAGGAGAACCAATTTTTTCAATTTTATTTGCATACCAGCATAATACAATACTTTTTACACTGAAGTCAAATTGTGAATTTCTGACTTGTAAACAAAAGTAACAATCGATCAGTGTTGCCAATATAGCTTTTTGATTTACTACTGCGGGTAGGTAATAATCGATTACCATCAAGTGTTGTAAACGAATCAAATCTTTTACTTTATGTGAAGAGTAATAATTTTCGTAAATACATTTTTACAGGCATGATAAAACTTTTAAAATTTATTTATATTATAATCTGAAATTTATTTGTTGGGTGGTTAAGCAATGTCTATATGCATTTCATTGGCGCTTCTTACCAAATCGTCAGTAGACTTCAACCACAGTTTTGCAAAGTTTCAAACTTCTCAACTTATTAAAAGACTTTCAAAAACCATCTGAGAATTATGTTAAATAAATAAACTATAAAAATTCACAAACAATTTCAAAAAATCACATTATAATAAGTGTAGCAGGCTATGAAACTTATACAAACCAAACCCAACAAACAACTTTTATTCGATACGACTCTATTTTATTTTTCTATACCTTTAAACAATTAGAAATCCCTTGGATAACAATGAAAGTATTTATAAGGCAAAATGAAAAATAAAATCTCAATTGAACTGTTAATAAACCAATGAAATGCATATAGACATTGCTTAACCACCCAACAAATAAATTTCATATTATAATAGTACAATGACAATATGTCAAAAAATTAGTTTATTAACAGTTTATATTATAATCGTTAACTTTTCATAAAAGAAAAAAATGTACCAGCGAACCAAACGTAAAAAAACAACCATTTTTGGTTCAATTGTACCACAGTGGCAACTGTGAGCAGGACCAACTGGATATTGTGAATGGCTTTGCACGTTTAAGAACTTTTTTAGATAATTAAAAAAAGAGTTCGGCGACTATGGTTGCCAAATTTAGGAGTCCAGCTACGGCTGACCGTTTAAACTGGAAAGTGTACTTCCATGCGATATTAAAATCACTTCATTTGATCAATAACGCCTGAACGGTTTTCGAGTTACCGAATTGTTTCCAAAACAAAAATTTGTTAAAAGGCTGTGGGATATTGAAAGACTACAAAACAAATACTCTGGCAGTGGCGGCGTCTCACTCTCTGCCTGGTCGTATCTCATCGTTTATTTCTATTGACTGCTATTGAGGTCACTGTGTAATCCAATAAGAAAGAGCACTCACTCTTTTGCAACAAATCTTTAATTAGTGTTTCACTTGGCTGCCTTTTTGGTTAAATTAACTGAGGCACACTTTATTTGTCTTTCATTTTTTTTCTTCGTAACAATTATTTCTCAAGTGCGCCATTGCACGTCACGTGTACGTTGCACTCAAACTTAAACAAACAGACAGTTGCTGTACTTTTTGTTTGCATACAAACTGGGCTTACAAAAACAGTCTGTACATTTTACATCTCCTTCTGTACCTCAATTTATTTAACTTTTAATCTTATCTTTGGCGTTGTCATTGTAATTTTTCATTGCTTTTAGATGTTCTTTTTTATTTTTTTTGTTGTTGTTGCAATACTAATTAATGATCATATTTTTTTCTTAAATTGATTGGCACCGTGTGTAAATTATTTTAGCTGCAGTTTTAAAACCACAACAGTCGATTGTAAAATGAATTAATATCTCGGCAAACCCGTTTTGTTTGCTTTTCAGCTTTTATTGTATTTAATTCGAAGGTATCATTTGCATAAATAATTTTTGGGGCTTCCTGAAATGACAAAGACAAAATAACAAAAATATTTGCGTGTATTTTCAAAGTCAATGTCTGTCTTGGAAGCTTAATGAATTAAAAATTAAGAAAATCATTTTGTTTATTTTGAATGCAGTTCAAGAGGTCAATGCTCGCAGGTATTTTTGATTTATAAAAGAAAGAAAAAAAAGAGTTTTACTTAAAGCAAATCGTGTGCGTTGGGAATTGTAAAACAACTAATTTCGTTTTTTATTATATGCGGCATTATTTACGACAACTTACTGTCCGGCCCACAGTTGCCACTGTGGTACAATTGAACCAAAAATTTTTGTTTTTTACGTTTGGTTCGCTGGTTCATTTTTTTCTTTTATGAAAAGTTAACGATTATAATATAAACAAATTTTGAAAGTTTTATCATGCCTGTAAAAATGTATTTACGAAAATTATTACTCTTCACATAAAGTAAAAGATTTGATTCGTTTAAAACACTTGATAGTAATCGATTATTACCTACCAATAGTAGTAAATCAAAAAGCTATATTGGCAACACTGATCGATTGTTACTTTTGTTTACAAGTCAGAAATTGACAATTTGACTTCAGTGTAAAAAGTATTGTATTATGCTGGTATGCAAATAAAATTGAAAAAATTGGTTCTCCTTTTTTATTTTGGTTCTTTTTTTTATGGATTTTGGTCCCGAAGAAAAATTTGGAGTGGCAACCGTGGTCCGGCCCCACTATAGCATAAAGGATATCTCAATCGTTCAATTTATATTTTATATAAAACAAGAACAAATTTTTTAAATATCCTTTTGTTATGAAAACAAATTTTGTGACGACATATTCGACCCAGACACTTAAAAATTTTTACATTTCGAAAATAAATTTTTCTTTAAATTTTATAAATCTTTTGTAGTTCGTTTCAATATTAAGAACTCACAAAAAACATAAACGTCACTTTCATTATTTATTAAACAACTTCTATTACCCACTGTATATCGAAGCTGATCATATGCAAAATGATTACTGGGACATATTGAGAATTACTTTGCTTTTAGAATACGTTGCCAAATACAACCCGCTTCTTATTTTAATGTGAAGCGTCATTTTAAAATAGCCACAATATTCTCAGGCGATCTACCAGATCTGCAGTTTTTATTAGGGAAGTAACCATACGTCGTTCTGCCGATACGATACCGATAACAAATAAGAAGAACTAGCGAAGCCAATACCGATGCGCATATTGAATTTGAATTGAAATATGAGAATTTCTTTTAATACTTAAACTCGATAATAATAAGATTTAAAAAGTTCTCTGCTGATCTGTATGAGATCCCACAATCGGTTACTTTGAATTTTGCGATAAAATTTGAAAAAAATATCAGAACCATTCAAATTGTAGGGTTTCAAATACAATTCAATGACTTAAGAATTGAATTTGCTTTCGTGGAATATTTATAATTTTTAAGTTTCCCCTAAAAAATTGGAAAATTTAAAAAAATCGGGAAGTTATTGGTTTTACAGCGCTTCGCAAAAATTGAGTTCTCATCAGATCTCGTAGACTTGAGTTCCTAGGATGTGTTCCAGACTAATTTTGAGAGGGCGTCACTATGTCTCTATGTGTGTGTGTGTGTGTGCTTAGAATAGAGTTGGGTCCAACTTCATCAAATGATCAGTTTTGCCAAAAACCTTTGGTCAAAACCATGTAATTTGAATGGGTTCGACCCACGGTTTTTGGCAAAATTGAGCGTTTGATGAAGTTGGACCCAACTCTAGCTGAGAACTTTTGAACTGCTGAACTGTATCAAACTGGGAGCATTCTGAAGAGCGTTCTTGAACTTTTTCTGTGAATTTGGACCGATTCGAGCAGGCGAATTTCACGATATTCCCAGGAGTTAAGAAGCACAATTTTTTTTCAAAGTTTTTTTTTAAGAATAACCATGTCGATTACAATACACCGGGTCAAAATGGGTTAATCCACTTGTGAGATATCATGAAGGAAAGAATCGGAAAAAATTACTTTTTTTAAACTGTGGAAAATATATATCTGATCACTGTTTGTCCTCGATTCTTTTACAGTAGTCCAAAACTATATCAACGTTAAAGTTAAAATAATAGTGTTTTAGTTCGAAGATCTCAAAATCATAGAAGAACTTAAAAATCAGGTTTCAATAGTTTTGCGTTTAAAAGTAGCGGAAAGTTACAGGGACGGGTTTTAGGGCCAACCATTTTCCATATTTTTTACCAAAGAATGCCGCAAAATACAGTTAATATATAAAATATATTAATAACATTTTTGTTAAGAATTAAAAAAAGATTTCCAACTTTTGTGGAGATAAGCGATTTCACAAACCCGTTTGAACCAGGCTTTCAGCGCAAAATAGCCTGTTTGTCCCAATTGATCACAAGCCATGATATCATAATTGTATTGCTGCGCTCCCGAGTTCGACTCCGCTCTCAGTATACATTTTGTTGGTGAGTACATATTTAAAATAAAGAGAAATTCAAAATATTTCTTTTAGCCAACTTCCGAATCTTTAAAAATTTCATCTGAATATTCGACTTTCATTTTGTAGAGATAGAGAACTTTCACCCTTTTTGTTATTGTGAACGCAGAATTAAATCAGCGTTGGAACACGTTCAACAGTGTTACTATTTTTATAAGTGGACTTGTAGCATGCCACAAAATAAACAACAACAACATAATAATAAAAAACGAAAAAACGGCTGAACATAAAATATTGTCTTCAACAATATGTTGTATGTGGTTTTAAATGATATTGTTTTTTATGGCGAAACTAAAAGATCTGGTTCGGCCGGTGGCTTACGTGACAAGATCGTATAAAACCAAACCAGAATCATGTTGGATGCTGCCACATTTCCTATTGAATGTTGCTAAAAATAAGAAACACTGAAACAACAACAAAAAGCATTTCTGCATTTACAAGTACGCATTAAAGCAAAATGCTTGCAAAAAAATAAATAAACAAGCGAAGAGGTGTGTATCAGTTTGCAGAGGCGTAGCAACAATTGGGAATTAAGACTAGTATTTAATTGACCACCCATTTAACAGCTGATAGTTGCTTTTTGTTTAGTTTGCTTTGACATTTCACTATGGATCGACTTACACCAGAACAACGCCTGCAATTGTGGAAATTTTTAATCAAAATGATCGTTCTGTTCGTCAAACTTATCGTGCACTTCGTCCATTCAAAATTTTACTTTCCGATGAAGCCCATTTTCGGTTGAATGAGTACGTAAATAAACAGAATTGTCGCATTTGGAGTGCGGAGAATCCACAAGCTTTTGTCGAAACACCATGACATCCACAGAAAATCACTGTTTGGTGCGCTTTATGGGCTGGCGGAGTCATTGGCCCATATGTCTTCAAAAACGATGTTGGTCAGAATGTTACTGTCAATGGTGAACGGTACGGGAACATGATTCGAAGTTTTTTCGTACCTCAATTGGCTGGCATTAATCTTGCTGATATGTGGTTCCAACAGGACGGAGCCACATGCCACACAGCGGGCGCTACAATTGATTTACTCAAGGACGAAAAAATAATTTCACGAAATGGCTCAATGAATTGGCTCCCAAGATCGTGTGATTTAACTCCATTGGATTATTTTCTTTGGGGTTATGTAAAGTCACTTGTGTACGTCGATAAACCACAAACAATTGAACACCTGGAAATCAACATTCGAAGTTATCGTCGAGATAAGGCCGCAAATGCTGCGAAAAGTTTGTGAAAATTGGTGTTCCAGATTACGCCTTGTACGCGCCAGCCGTGGCGGCCACATGGCCGAACTCTTATTTAAGCATTAATATCATAAAATTGTCTATCCAACAAAGACTGTTTCATTGATATCAAAAATATATTAATATGTTTTATTGTGATTTAAACTTGTATCAATCTATAAAAAAACACCTTATAGAAATAAATATTGGCTATATGGAATCGATTGCATCCAGCGGCATTTCCTGTCATTTCTTCTCCCTCTGAGCTGGACAAAATATTTTTTTCAGTGATATAAATATTTAAAAAAATATTATTTTTAAGAAGCCCTTCATTATCTCAAAACTTTCTCTACCCCCACTCAATGCTGAAGTAAATTGTTGGTAAATTGAGTTTTAATGTCTCTTAAAGGTTTTCATTATTAAATGCGTTTTTCTACTTCATAATATTAATCCAAAAGTTTTTTATTTCCAGTCTGTCCCACGATGTCACTCGATATCGTTCTATCAAAAATAAAAAAATGCATTTAAAACGAAAATAAATTCCAAAATTTTGTTTTTGTTTAAACGTATTTTGTCGACAGAACGGTATCGAATAACGTCGTGGGACAGGCAGTTATTATTAAATAGAAATTAATTAAACGAAATTGATATTAAAGAAAATGCCAAGTGCATTATTAAATTTAAAAAAGAATTAATAAATAAATAAAATAGTAGTAAAAAATAAAACCAAATTAATTTAGCTATAAAGTATCTAACATGACCATAATCTCTTGGTCAAAAAATTCTCTTTTGTAATAGATACATATTAAGAGTACTCATTTAGTCTGACTCTTAGACATCTTGAACTGCGAAATACCTGGCCCTCTGGAGCACCAAATGCCATTGACATGCTGCATGACCAAGAATAGTTTGTGCTTGCTGGCGTCAGTCTATTTTGAAATTGTTTTATGATGAAGATCGCATTCGGGAAGTAAAACTATTTCGATATAATGACCAATAGGTTTCCAACATCGAGCAATTGGAGTATTCTTTCATTAATGGCTTTACGCATGCGCACCCTTTTCTGTTTGCTAATAACAAACCATCTGGTGTTTTAGGTCATGCAGCGTTCTTGACGCACAATCACAATTTTCCAGTTGCTTTAAATTTTTTGAAATAAAAAAGAGAGAAAGACATGACAAATACTTCAAAGCACACTTTGAATACTTCAAAGTCAACATCAGTTTTATATATTCAAGTTACACAGAGGAATAGAATAGCTGTTTTCGAAAGCCGCTACACTTTCATCGTCAGTACTCACATGCATTTTCATTTATTGCGACTTGTGAGATGGTTAGTTGAATGTGATGATAGTTAATATTAAAGAGCTACGGCACATCTCGTTGCCGATAATTTAATAAGTTTTTTTTTGTTCATATAAATTGCGGCAATTGAAACAAAAATATATATTGAATAAACAGATTTTCTGAAATTATTATTATATTATTTTCTTTTGGGGAATTGCAGCCTTTAATGCCCATTAAATCAGTAGATAATCAAACGCTTTTTATTTTTAAATTCTATTTGAACAGAAAATATCGTTTTTCACCGCAAAATTATATAAGATTTTAATGCCTCAAAAGGATTTAATATTTCCACAGGCTTTTTAAAAAGTTTTGTCTAGTAAATAAAGTTAATTATCAATAATGAAAAAGAGAATTGAATTCAGAAGAATAAGAAATTAAATTTTAAATTTTATATGTAAAAATATCTTGGGAAACCACTGTTCCGGCACTTTGAAGTGTTGCCATGTTTTTACCATGCGTTTCAGCACTTGAAAGTGTTGCCATATTTTTGCCACAAATCAATGACAGTATTTAAAATGACTGGAAAACTGAGAGAATATTTAAAAATAATTTAAACTTTTATATAAATTAGATCACTGATTTATTGCATAAGTCTTTAATTTTAATTCAGCTGATTTTTTTTCTCAATATTTTATTCAACAAATCAAACAGATCTATTGAAGGGTTTTAACTTATTCCCATACGCTCTTATGTGGGGCTAATCGGGCACCCTTTACCCGACGTTTCCTAAAATAACTACATGTTATTTTAATCTTCTACTTAATTAAAGAAAAAGTTTCAACAGTAATCAAAGGTTGATACAGTTCTCGGATTGTTTTTCAGAATAAAATTTGTGTAAATAGAAAACTGTTATCAAATTCAACTAAGCCACCTAAACAGTGGTGATAAACACAATATACACATGAGCACTGAAGATGAAAGTGTAACGACTTTCGAAAACAGCTGTTCCGCTCTGCTGTGTAAGTTGAATAAAAACTGATGTTGACTTACTTTGTGCCTAGGAATATTTATCATCATGTCTTTCTGAGATTTTAACTAAGTTAGAACAATTTAGCCTATATAAATATTAATATAGTAATCAAAGTCATTAATCACTTCTCATTTGTATTTCTTTCACTATTTTATTCTACAAGAGAAAACGATTATTCTGAATCAGTCCAAACTAAAAGCATAAAAATATTTTATATGATTCAAAGATTTTCTTTTTAGTCAAACAACGTTTGCTTTTCTGAATTCGTAGTATTGTAAGTCAAGTTATATCCTGATAACCTTAAAAATTGTTTTATGACAATTAACATTCACTTCCGATACGACTACTTCCTCCCAACCACGCTCCTGTATATGGTCATACAACTTTCTCTCATGCGCACTGTACATTTTAAATTTCATCAATTTAAATGGATCATTTATTACATACATACATCCATAAATAAATACATAAATAAATTGCTAGAGTATTTTGAATTTCACAAATAAAACTCAAGTTTCATCACAACAATTATTACGATCTTTTTTTTTACAATAAAAAGTATATCATTTGTTGAAAAAGTGTTGTTGTTTTCAAAAAATCTTGATGGCGTTAGAAATAATCACAAAAATAGATACACACTCGTATGGGTGCATTTAAACGAGAACATAAAAATAAATAAATATAAAACGCTGGAGTCGGCGATGCGTTTTTAATGACGCATCTAACAGATCCAAATCAAAAGACATGAAGAGAATCATTAATGAATGATAACAAAAGTGGGATAAGAGTGAGAGGGAGAGAGAGAGAGAGAGAAGCCAATAGTTGTGGCGTTTACATAATGAGAATGCTAGAGCTGCGAGGGCTATTCCAAAAGCACTGGATGAAGTGATGAATGGTATTATTTTCTTTGCAATTACACTCATGGGTAAAATATTATTTGTATGCTCCGAGATATTAAACAAATGTTTGCTAAGGAACCGTGGCACCGAAAATTAGGTATTGGGTAAACCTTTCAATCAAAGCAAATTTTCGAATATGAGTACCTTTTTGAGATTCAAGGAATAATTTTTTAATAAAATTATTCCTCGAATCCAAGTACTTTTTAACAAAAATAACTCATTGAATAAAAGTACTATTTGAATTAAAGTACCTTTTTGAATAAAAGTAACTTTTTGAATAAAATTATCCACTTGAATCAAAATAGTTTGTGAATAAAATTATTACATTAAACCAAATTATACTTCGTGAATTCAAGTGGCCTTTTTTTAATAAAAGTACTTATTTGAATAGAAAACTCTCTTTAAATCAAAGTAACTCTTTTAAGGGAAATACCTTGTTTAATTAAAGTACTTATTTAATAAAAGCACCTCTTTGAATGAAAATACTTTTTTTAATATAAGTACATAGCTTTTTTATTAAAAGTACCTTTTTGAATATAAGTACCTTTTTTAATAAAAGTACTTACTTGAATAGAAATACCTCTGTGAATCAAAGTTACTCTTTTAGTGAAAATACCTTCTTAAATTAAAGTACTTATTGAATAATGTTATTACATTAAAACAAATTGCATTTTTTGTAAAAGTACCTTTTTGAATAAAAGTACCCTTTTTAATAAAAGTACCTACTTGAATAGAAACACATCTTTGAATCAAAGTAACTCTTTTAATGGAAATATCTCCTTAAGTTAAAGTAACTCTTTGAACAAAAATACTTTTTTGAATACAAGTACATTTTTGAATAAGAATATCGTTTTGAATAAAAGTACCATTTTGGCTTAGCGTAAGGTTTTGAACAAGAGTACCACTTTGAGTAATAACAACTTTTTGAATACAAGCGTTTTTTAATGAAATCATCTCTTTGAATAATAATACCTCGATGAATCAAAATACTTTTTTGAATAAAAGTACCTCATAGATACGTTAGTACCTAATCGAGTTAGAGTGCCTTTGTGAGTACAAGTATCTTTTTGAATAATGTTGTCTGCTTGAATTAAAGTACTTTTTGAAGAAAAGTATTTTCTTAATCGAAATTACATTTTTGAATGAAAGTACCTTTTTGAATAAAAGTACCTCTTGGAATTGAAGTAGCTTTTTTATCCAAAGTACCTCTTCAAATTGAAGTACCTCCTTTATCCAAAGTATTTTTTGGATAAAAGTACCACTATGAATAAAAGTAGCTTTGTGAATGCATTTTGTACAAAAGTACCCTTTTGAAGAAACGTTCTATTTTTAATAAAAGCAACGTTTTACTTTGAGTAAAAATGCCTGGTGTGGCTGCAGCTGTACAAACTTTAACAGCTCAGCTTCTGCTTAACTGTTATTTGCTATTTTAGGCTTCGACTGTGCTGTTTTGGAAAGCCGCTGCACTGTTATCATCAGAATTCATGTGTATATTTATTTATTATCACTTGTGGGTAAGAAAAAATATATTTTATTTTTATTTTTCACAACTTAATATATATAATAAATATCTGATGTTAATTTTATGTATGACTTAAAATACGTCGATTCGGCCTTTAACTAATATTATCTGGGACAAATTGTCCAAAAAGAAAACCTCCGACTGAAGACCAAATAAAGACTGCTTGAGGCATAACGTTCGAGCAATTAGGGAAATTATTACAAATCGGAGTTATTCAAAAGTAGGAACTTTTCAGACAGAAATATCTCTAATCTGAAGTATCTCTATTACATAAAAGGATTGGGTGTAGTTTTGGAAGTGGTCAAAGATCGTTTGGAGTACCAAAATTATTAGAACGATTAATATATTTGGCATTAGAAAACTGTAAAGAATAGTGGTAAATATCTCAGAGATAAAAGTCTGTATTCTCAAGCTGAGCAGGAGAACTGGTTCAAAGTCCACATTCTAAATCTGCCAGGCTAAACCAAACGAAGTTTCGAGAGTTCCGAAAAGACTTATAAAAATCTCTAATCAAGTAAAAATCAAGGGAATTAATTTCAAGTACTTTTGATACGTTCCTCGTATATTCGGTTGGATTTTAATGACAAGTCGCTAGTTTAATTTGGATTTATGCAATAAATTCTTGTTAACGGTTCCAAGTCGGCCAAATAAATGCCTCACACTTCTATCTCTTGTTTGTTTTATTTATTTTGAATTAATTTTATAATTCAAGAACAAGCGAAGAAAAGAGACCAGCGTCTTAAGTTCTCTTCTTTGAATTATTTGTGCTTCGTCTTGGGAATTTCATCAAGTTCTATAAAATTGCGGTGTTTTTTTTAACCACTTACGTAACCGCATACGTGCAAACGTAACAAAAGGCATATGATCGAGTCTGGCAAATGTCTTTGCTGAGTTAAGTTTTATTGGGTGTGTACTCGATATGTTTTTGTTTATCTTTTTTTTTGTTATTATTTTTTTTTTGACGAGTAAATATTTCTTTGATAATTTGGGTCAATATTTGCTTAAGAAATAAGTAGAATTATTATGACTTAATATTTTTGTTAAATTATTAAATCGAACATAGTTTCTTCGATAGTTAGTTCAGGTCTTATTTAGTAAGTTATTTGGGATATATAAAAGAGAATTAAAAAAAAGTTGAGAGAAGAGAAAAATTTATTCCCACAGAGATTTAAATTACTTTTTTTAATGCTGCCTATCTCTTTTAGCTTTGAACTCATTTGTTTTCCCGGTTAGTACGCCCAAGTTCAGGTTCACACGAGGAAAAAAATTGTTAAAATAATTGTCAGAAATCGTCAAAAATTCGTCAGATGCAAACAAAAATTTATTTAAGCTGGATATTTACGCTGTTATTCATTAACGTTTATTAAAACTAAAGTTGCTTTATAGTATGGATTTTGTATGGTTAAAGATCCCTTAAAGCATTCGTTAACGTTAACGATCGTTTGTGAATTAGGGGGTTATAATTTAGTTTTCTAACTCAAAAGCGACGCTTCTTAAATTAAAATATAATTTTTTTAGCAAATTAATTCAGAGGATATAAACACGTTTGCGAAATCCCAAGGTATTATTGTTTATATCAGTGGAAAAATATTACAAATTTTAAATTTTTAATTGCCTCAAATGGTATTTCTTGTCTTTCTATAACAATTTTTTTTTTAGAATAGAATAAAAAGCCTGTCTTTAATATTATTGCAGGATTTGACTTCTTTAAAAAGTTGTTTCGGTTATGACCACCTCATTCCACGCGAATCCCTTACCCCCCAGCTATTTCTGCTGGTTTTAAAAACAATCAATTACATCGTTGCACTTCACAGCGCATTTATAAACCTTTTGATTCTGATTACACCCGTGTGTTCTTTTGTATTGTCATGAAATTCACGAGGTCATTTGCTTTTAAAGGCTGTCAATCATGAACTATTTATTTACAGCTGCTGACTGACGGCAGCAGGGTTGTATTTAAAGTTTTAGCAAGGGAAAGTCAACAATTCATGGAGTTATTAAACAGACCTCGTAGTATGTCCACCGAAATTCGTCGCCTGAATTTTTTTTTAACCGCCGTCGGCATTTTCCAGTCGCCTTCGTCCTCTTTTCTTTATATGCTTCCACATTCTATATATATTTCATGGATTTGAAGATAAAAACGCAGCATTAAAAATGTAACGTTTCGTTCAATTGTTGTTTCGTTGGCGTCATTTGGAAAATACACGATCATAAAACTGACACGAAGAGAGACGTACTGAGAACTCTTTACTCCAGCAGAAGACGTCTCACGTGTGGGTTTTTTGCTTGTCTGCATAGTAAAAATGAGTACTCACGATGTATAGGGTGATTTTTTGAAGCCCCTGCTTTTAAAGTTACGAAAATTTTTTCAATTCAAAAAGTCGTGGTAAATATTTCAGGGAACAAGGAAGAATCCATTTTTATTTAAGTTGATCAGAACAGCATTATTTTTAGAATAACGAATAGAATAATCTCCTCATCAGTACTAATTTTTACGTACAGAACTTTTAATTACGCCACTTTTATATAATCTGTATGCTGTTTTTCTACGAATTTTATATCACCAATTTATTCCCCCATATTTCAGAACAAAACTGTACGCTTAATTTCCGTACGCTGAATAACCTGATTCATCTGCTTGCCTTAAAAATTAAGGCCCCGATATAAAATCTCTCTAAAATTGTATACATTTAAAGGCCATTATTATAATCTCATGTTAATTAAAAGTAGGATTTTGTCGGACCTTTAAAAAGTTTTCTTTTATTACAAGTTTATTTGAAATTAAAGTGAAGGATATGTTGAAGGCAGGTTCACTCTGCCCGGTAGATTAAAGAATCGTTGTAATTAAGAGACCCTTTTTATGAATCCTATAAATTCGTACTTTTAACTAACATGAAGTTGTCTTAATGACCCCAAATGGTACAGTGCTATTTGACCTCTAGACTGCAAACGTTTTTAGTTGGCTTTACTTTTTCGTTTGTTGGCTTCACTTTCTACACTTGTTTTCCGTTTATATATGATTTGAATTCTAGTAGCAAATTAATTGTTAAAACAAAAACTAGATAGTTTTATAAATATCTTAAACATATACCAGACTTATGCTTCGCCTCACAGGCGATGTTTACCATTCTAGGGTTAACTATTGTTCATGGAAAAATCATTCAAAAACCAAAAAAGAACTGCATTTTATGTCAACAAAACCAAACAGTAAAATATTCACCTTATATAAATTATACTACTAAAAAAAAGAAAGAAAGAAAGAAGTGTCACAGGCGATGTTTACCATTCTAGGGTTAACTATTGTTCATGGAAAAATCATTCAAAAACCAAAAAAGAACTGCAAAAACGAAAAAAGAACTGCATTTTATGTCAACAAAACAAACAGTAAAATATTCACCTTATATAAATTATACTACTAAAAAAAAAGAAAGAAAGAAAGAAGTGTCACAGGCGATGTTTACCATTCTAGGGTTAACTATTGTTCATGGAAAACTCATTCAAAAACCAAAAAAGAGCTGCAAAAACGAAAAAAGAACTGCATTTTATGTCAACAAAACAAACAGTAAAATATTCACCCTATATAAATTATACTACTAACAAAAGAAAGAAAGAAAGAAGTGTCTATTTTGAATAGATATCGGAGGTAAATAGTAGCGGCTACAGTTTCTGCTTCAGTCATCTAAGAATTAACAAACAAACAAACAAAAAAAAAAAAAGAAAAGAAAGACACAAAATCAGCGAACTGTGTGGATAAATTGTGCTTTAAGTATTTAAAAGATATAGTGAAACACACACAAAAAAGCACATAACAAAATAAATATGTACATTGTCCAAGGTTAGAGATTAGTGGAAAGCAGCAGACATGCATGAATACGTTTCTATTTACACATTTTTTTTTAAGTTTCTTAAATCGTCTTTTAGAAAACGAAATGCTTGTGAGCAGAAAAATATTGAATATTGAAATTTTGGAATTTGTATTCAAAATTATCTTTAAGAGATATTCACAAGATCCCACCAAAAACAAGAGAGCAATTTCGTCGGCCTTTTCTTTGAGTACTCAGTTTTCAAGTGTCCTCATACGCATGAATAACATGAACAGCTGTTGAGGGGAATAAACGAAAAAGAATTTCACGTTTCTTTGGCTTATAAATAATAGGGAATTCAAACACTTTCTCCCCAAAACCATGTTGGTTTGATAACATCATTGGCCTCCTGCCAAAAACTGTTGCCATTTTGTGCTGCTCAATTTTCTAATACTAGAAATACCCAAAATCTCCGAATTCATTTGGTATTCGACTCCTTCAATTTCCACTTTAACTAATTAGAGAATAATATTCAGTTTAACCTCAAAGTTAAAAAGTTGCCCTAAAAAAGAATTTTAGCGAATTATAATGCAGGTAAAAATTATTACAATCGTTATCTAGATAAATATCTCAGAGATCATGACAAGATCCGAATTCAAATTCTAAATAAAATGTGTACAATCGTTATCTAGATAAATATCTCACAGATCATGACAAGATCCGAATTCAAATTGTAAATATATTAAAGATTTTTCTTTGTAATAAAAATTTATCAAAAAAAAAAAAAACTTCCAACCCATCCACTTGTCCTTCGCCAATTCAATTGCTTTTTGAAGTGTTCAAATATTCATTCAAAATTCATTGTGTTGTGAAGCGCAATTAAATAAAGAATATAAATTAACAGCTCCATTATAAACATTTAAATAATTAATTTATACAATTTACACGATTACAAGGAAATCTTGAAAAGAAGTTTATTGAATTTAAAATATCAAACGCACTGGAGTCCGACTGATTGTTTTTTTCGCATTTAAATTTATGAAACTTTTTTGCCAGCAGCAACACTTTATAAAGAGAAGAAAGAGACATGATTTAGCATAATAAAACAATAACAATTCACACCGGCTGCACATTTACAAATACAATGGATCAGTGCTGCCAACGTTTACATTTTCAATGAGGACGGGTTTTGTAGAATTTTCTTTTTTTAAGAGAAGTTTTGATTTTGATGAAAATATATATCTGGGGTATTCACACTATGTGCTATTTGGTCATATTGTCATAAAGTCATAGTATTTTAGAATAGTTTACGAAAGTTGTTGTTGTGCTGCATACAAACAAGACGTAAAATAATAGCACTCTTGCAGGTACTTTTTTGTGTTGTCATAAAATACCTCTAGAGATCTGAGTCGAACAGCTGAAAATCTTTAGGCGAGACGGCGATAGTATATGTTGGCCGCCGTTACTTATATATGATTCACGACTAAAAATTATTCATACTTATATGTCTGTACATTAAATAAAATTTTTATAACATAAACACAATTAAAAGCGAACTAAATCGCAAAAACTAAATATATGCAAGTGAAAAGTTTTTCTCGTTTAACTTACGCAGCTGGCAGCCACTGAACGTTTTTCCGTATGCCGCCGCAAAAGAGATATACTCAGCTCATATCAAGCCATTAGCCGTTTTAGTTTCTATATAAAAATATATTTAGCAGACTAAGTTATGACGGGTTGTTCACAATAATTATATTTTGCGTGCTATTATTTTATGACTTATGACTTTATGACTACAGTATGAGTCCCCCAATTGTAAGCTTTCTGTGTTAACGAGTTTAATAACTGAAATTTTTATTTTCTCTATTTATTACAACTACAATTGGAGTTGGAAACAAGCCAGCCAATTTAGAATAATAGAGTAGGATAATTGAGTTCTTGTTGTATGACTTTAATGTTGGATCAAACTTCTTGTGGATTTAAATGAAAGTTTGAATTATTACTTTTAGTTATTCTAAGAATATGTTGGTTAAAAGTTCCCTAAAATCTCCTGCAATGATCAGTTTGCTTTTTTTTTTTAAATTAGGTGGCAAAAATCAGATATATTTTAATTAAATTAAATGTGAAAGTCTGAAAGTTTGTGGGAAACACATTTCTCCGTGTGAGAATTTGTTTGGAAATTTATTTTTAAAAGAAATTCAGAAAAATCTTAGATCCCACCAAAAACAAAAAAGCAATTTTGTTGGCCTTTTCTTTGAGTACTTAAAAGCACGAATACACTCACACATGCTGCCATCTTCCTAAGAATTTGAGCTTCGATTTCACTGCACTCCGCTGATATTTTATTAAAATTGTTAAGCGAAGGGCCATTTTTACAACTTCAGGTTAGTTGAAAGTAGACTTTTATAGGACTTATAAAAAGTGTGGCTCTATTTCAGGGTGTCTTTAACATTCCAGGTAAGATCAATTCGCCTTCACGTTATCACTGACTTTAATAAAGTTTAAGTATAATAAAGGAAAACTTTTTATACGTCCGATAAAATCCTCATTTTAAGTAACATAAAGTTGTAATAATGGCGCTAAAAATTATTATTCAGCCTCAAGGTCAAATGCGCGGCTTGAGAAATAATTTTTTATTTGTATTATTGAGAATATTCATCATAGTCATGACACCAGCAGGACGGATCAGTACTGATTCAATGAAATTAAATTTTATACAAATTAAAATTTATTTATAAATTCTTGGATTTGAACTTGAGCCTGAACAATAATTCTTAATCCTACAAGTGCGAACAATAAACTGCATATTAATTTTATTGAATTGTTATTTGGAAAACTGCGACTAAACATCTGGCACTGCCTGCTGTGAACAAGCTGAACACAGTGCAGCGACTACTCTAAAATAATTTCAAGTTAATCACAAGATCCTATTTATTTCAAAAATTTTCTCTGTATACATACGCCGTATAGTTTTGCTGTACAGCTGTAGGCATCTTATATTACATCTACACTGATAAAATATATGATTTAAAAAAATAAATTTATTTGAAGCAAATTCACAATTGGGGGATTCACACTTCGTGCTATTTAGTCATATTGTCATAGAGTCATAAAATTTTAGACTAGCTTAAAAAAGTTGTTGTTGTGCCGCATATAAAAAAGTCTTAAAATAATAGCACTCTTGCAGGTATGTTTTTGTGTTGTCATAAAATGCTCTAGAGATCTGACTCGAATGGCTGAAAATCTTTAGGCGAGACGGCGATAGTATATGTTTGCCGCCGTTACTTGTATATGATTCACGACTAAGAAACGGTTAAAAAATTGTTCATACTTATATGTCTGTACATTAATTCACATTTTTATAACATAAAATATATTGAAGGAGCACTAGAACGCAAAAACTAAATATATACAAGTGAAAAATTTTTCTTCTTTAATTTACGTAGCTGGCAGCCACTGAACGTTTTTCCATACACCGCCGCAAAAAAAAATTTATTCAGCCCATAACAAGGCAGCAGCTGTTAGTTTATATATAAAAATTTATTTAGCAGACCAAGTTATGACGGGTTGTTCACATTTGTTATATTTTAAGTTCTATTATTTTATGTCTTATGACTCTATGACTACAGTGTGAATCCCACAAATATAAAAGATGTTTAAATTTGCTTGGAAACAACTCTGAAAACTCTTCAATATTTTGTTTGTGCTTTTAGGATCAGTTAAATGTTCAAAAGTCGCTGCATGATTTTTGCAGAATAAGAGGAAAGTGCACTTTCCTAATTTCATTTTATTTTTCAGCCGATCAAGTGATCGAATTTCCACCACCGAGCGATTTACTTTGAGTACAACTACTAAAGTAGCCTGGACAACAACCTGCATTGTCAGAAAAACATTTGGGCAATTCACACTATAGTCATAAAGTCATAAATCATAATATAACAGCACGCAAAATATGACTATTGTGAACAACCCGTCATAACTTAGTCTGCTAAATATATTTTTATATAGAAGCTAAAACAGCTGCTGCCTTGATATGAGCTGAATACAGCTTTTTTGCTGCGGTACACGAAAAAACGTTCAGTGGTTGTCAGCTGCGTAAGTTAAACGAGAAAAATTTTTCACTTGTATATATTTAGTTTTCGCGATTTAGCTGTCTTTTATTTTTTTTTAATGTTATAAAAATGTGATTTAATGTACAGACATAAAAGTCATATAGTTGTGAATCATGTATAAGTAACGGCGGCAAACTTATACTATCGCCGTCTCGACTAAAGATTTTCAGCCGTTCGACTCAGATCTCTAGAGCTGCTTTATGACAAAACAAAAACATCCCTGAAAGAGTGCTATTATTTTATGACTTTTTTAAAATGGTCTAAAATATTATGACAATATGAAAATATAGCATACAGTGTGAATCCCCTAATTAAATTCATTGAACTTTTCAATAGCTCTTTGGACAACAAAAAAAAACACCAGCACAAAATTAATATTAAAGAGTTATAAACAACAACTGCTAAAGAAGTAGTAATTTAAAAATTAATATGATTCGCTTTAATAAAAAAGAAATACTTCTCGTATGATTTTTTTATGAAGTAAAACATACAAAAATCTTGTCCAGAGGTTTTTTTCCCCAAAAAGTCACTTTTAATAAAAGGTACTTTAACAAAGGCACTACTTTTAATGGATATATATTTCTAAAACTTGTTTTAAAAAATATTTTTAAAGATGTGTTTTTTCAACTACTATTCCTCACTGGCACTCCTTTTAAATGGGTTTTTAACTGCTGTACTTTTGAAGTGTAATTTTTTTTAACAGCTGCTTTTATTTAAATGTTCATATTTAAATAAAAAAGGTACTTTACTTTTAATATATTAAATTTTAAATGCTGCAGATTTTGAAATATATTTATTAAAAGCTTTATTCATTTTAAAATATACTGATTTTAAAAGGTGTTATTTTCAAAAGGTACTTTTTTCACATGTATTTCTTTTAAAAGTTCAAATATTAAACTTTTTTAAGAAAATTATTTTCTCTCTTAAGTCAAAAAAGCAGTTATCGGGTGTGTTACGTTTTATCCGAAAAGAATTAAAGACGATCAATTTACCAAGAAACTAGGGAATATTAAAAATACACATCAGAACAGAGCATCCATATTTTCGGAAGTTTCCATATTCCCATCATGTGTCTCTGCTACTGTTATACCCGTTTTCTACACCGCTTTTGTACGGACATAAAAAAATTGTGTGATTATAGAAGTTGAATTTCTTCTTTCGGTGCTTTTACTTAATTGGCTGCATGTTTATTGTGAAGTAAAAGACATTTTAAATGGATATTGAAGAGTCCTTGTAAAAGGAAACTTTTCCTGTGTGCATGACATTTTATATGACTCGGTTGCAAGCGAAAAAAATAATTACTTCTTTGTTTAGTGCCATTGTCATTAACAACAACGAAAATTTATTTGAAAAAGCACAAACAATTAATGGAAAAAGCGCTGAAAACGGTGCGAAAAAGCACCGCGTTGACAACACTGCAAATACTTCCTTTTTTTAACAGGTTGTGGTCGTCAATCTGTTGTGGTGAATATTTTTAATGCATTAATTTAACTCATTTTATTTTATATCTCAAGATTTTCTTTGAAAGTTATTTTTTTCATAACTAGAGTTATATAAATTTTTTGAAATAAATATATTGATCTAGTTTTTCAGCCTTTGATTCTTTTATATTTCAAATAATAATATTGTGCTTTATAAAAAGTTATATATTTATTTTTCGATATCTGGATATCTTCTTCATGATAACAAACAAAATTAAAAATTTTATATACAATCATATCGGCCTAGAAATACATTTGAGCCGAAATATCAAGGAATTTAGGAAATAGAAATTTATATTTGGCTTGTCCTTCTGACAAATAATACTTTAAATAGAAAAATCGTTTGTCATATAATCGCTTCCACAGTTTAAGAGTTGTAGGTGTGGGTGATTTAATACTTTAGAAACGTAATACACATTTAAGTTCATCATGATTTGTTTTTTTTTTTCGTTTCACTCAAAGCTAAATAAGCGGGAAGTCGCAAGTACACGAATACACACATCCTGAATGCATGTTAATGTGAATGTTTGTAAACAGTTAAATCCTTAAATTTGTTCCAGTATTTTCTGTCCTTCACATGGAAAATAATTAAATTTTATTTGTTTGTATTTACTTTTGCGTTGCAGCTTTTCTTAGTTTCTATTCACTTACATTTTCGCTTTAAGAAAATTATATCAATTCAATTGATTTAACTTGTCAGCAATCAAATTATTTTCGATAACATCAGTTACTGCGGATTAGGGAATGAGCATAAACACTTTTAGCCGGATTGAATTGTAACATTTTTTGATTTTTATTTATTTATTTTTTTTTGCTGTAAAAATTTCACTTTTTCTTAATGAATAATACTCCCGTCTCAATGAGAGATAATTTTTTTACGTTTATAAAAATAAAAATAATCTATTTAGCGTCATGAATGTCTGAATGTTATTTAGTGACTGACGGAATCAATGAATAGATATGACTACGCGGTTTGTAATGCTGTTGTAACTACTGCCACCCACCCACCATTTTCGCCCTTAAACACCCCCAAAAAACGTCATTTTACCCAACAAACACATTTTCGAAGGGTAAAACAAATTAAATATATCGCACTCGAATTTTTTTTATTTTATTTCTTATTTTTCCCCTGTTCAGATGATGTATTTCTATAAATCAGGAAAATAAAATTATATATCGCACTCGTTCAAAAATAACGATTCTTTTATTTTATATATTTTTTGGCAAAAATCAATACAACAAATTCGGCCTGTTGTAAAAAATTCCCATTATTCACACTATTCTTTCTTGCAAAAGAACATGACTAAAGAAGTACGGGTCAATGATTCCACCAGCCCATTAAGAACATCAAACAGTCATTTTTTTTCCCCCGGATGTCACGATGTCTCAACAAAACCTTGAAGACTATAAGCTTTTTAAATAAGGCAGTTTTGCTTCTAGAAGTATCGATTTAAACAAAATTAAGCCTCATCGCTAAATGAAATTCACGCGAGTAATTTTTCGAACACAACCATGATTTTCGAAATTAATTTGCACAATTTGGAAAAGTAGTTCAGACGTCAGTCTATTCATGTTGAACTGCCAGACTGAAGATAAATTATTTAACAGCTGACTGTTGACAGTGTTGCCAATTTAAAGTTTTTACCTCGACATAAAACACCCTTTATAAAGAAAACAGTTGCTATTGCAAATTCTATAAACAGAAATATCTCTTTAAAATATAGATCAAAGATATCTTCCAATGCGTTATTCTCAGTTCTTTTATTTTCTGAAAGACTATAACAGCACTTGGCTTAAGTCGACTTAAGCAGTTATTACATTTTATGACACAAGTTAAATGTCAGTAAAATTATATTAAAAAAATATTATATTAAAAAATATTATCAAGAGTGTGAATGATATTAAAAAAAAAATATGAAAGAAAAATATGCTGGGAAGCAGAAAACAGTTACAGAAAATGAATTTCATTTTACTAACAAAACGCTGCTCGGAATATTTATGGCCAACAACTCTTCCTGTCTGATTTCGTTTACCGCGTCTGTGTTTTCGTGTCATTGTTTTCCTGATGGTCGTACTGGGAGTCGTTATTGCTCGTGTCCAAAACAAATTGAATAAATGCATTTGACCTCTAAATATCCTTTTTGCCGGCTTGTTGTTGTGTCTGGTATAACAATAAGGGTTCGTATATGTAGTACATCTCTGCTTATGTACTATTTACGGACTGTAGTATACATACATGCGTACAAACATTTTTATTTACAACAAGTGTATTTACACTGGCATATATAGTATTTGTAGCAGGTTTGTGTTTTGCTCGTAATTGATGACGTATTCAATAACAAGTTTAGTTCGCAGTAAGAAATTGGAAGTGAATGCTACAAACGTTTGCCAGCAGACGTATTGACTTATGTGTGTTTGTTTGTGCATGTTTGTGTGTGTCTGTGTGTGTGTTTGTGTGTGTCAGTAGTGTTATGTAGTTAAATGTTTTTGAATATCAAGGACATGTTTGTTCGTATGCACACAAGAAATATTTATTATGTGGCACTGTTGAAATACAAAGACTGAAAAATCGTAATAGAAAATCTATAGAAAGGAAAAACATTTCAGGAGTAACATTAGAAGGACTCAAAGCAGGCATGACAAAGAAAAAGGAGGCTGAAATATGACAGAGGTGTAGAACTGAGTTCCCTAAATTCCCTAAGCAAAGACACCTTCGAATATAACAATAAAATGAGTTACAGTAACAACAACTTAATTCCCCTACGCTTATTTACTGTGAGTTTGATGTCCCCGTTTTTGCCCCACTCTTTCAAACAAAAGTCCTCATTTAATAATAGTCATACACTCGATTAGCTAATTCAGGTAATTATTGTGTTGAAAATTAAACTCCCCACTTTAAATGTTATAAAATCTTGATTCATTCATTTGCCTTTGTAAAGAGGGATTTTTTTTATCAAACTTTAGTTTTGGCAACACTATTTTTGCCAGCTCAGCCGTTTTCGTGTAACATGTTGCTGTTAAACGTGTTCGGTTTGGTTTGTAATTTAACCCTGAGTGGAGTTATAAAAGAAAAATGCTTGCAGATGATTGAATTTTATTATCAAAATTCATGAGGGGTTGAAAAAGTGCGTCCTATGGGAAATTATCTTCAGCGACGAAGCTCATTTCTGATTGAGTGGATAAGTGAGCAACCAAAGTTGCCGTACATGGTGGGAAGAGCGCCCAGAAGTTTTGCAAGAACTGCCAATTCATCCTGAAAGTGAACTGGCCTGGCCGGTGGCCTTATTGGACCATACTTTTTACAACATGAAGAAGATAGGGACGCTACCCTGCGATGATTACAAACTTTCTATTTTATTATTATTGTTTTTTTTCCAAAAATGGAAGAGCTGCACTTGGCTGTCAACAAGACGGTGAAAAATGCTACCCAGCATGCTCAACAATATTGCGTTTAAGAGACGAGCTCGTTAAACAGTTTAATTCTTGTTTGGAGCCGGTCAAGTGGCTGCTCACATCGTGCGATTTAACGCCTTTGCTGTCTGTTTTATTAGAAATTCATCCAACAACCCTCACGATATATAAAACCAGTTTTAAAACTCTTCCAAACTGCCAATTTTTAGAAAATAATTGAAAAATTTGTACAAGTTTTCTAGAAAAGAAAAGGCCGTTATATAAAAATTTTTCGTTTGAAATTCAATATTGAAAAAATTAATTTATTTTTTTATTGTTGTTTCAATATAAATTCCCAAAACGAATATATTTTTTAAATTTACAAAAAAAAAACGGCAGTTGGAGCATTTTTGGTGGGGCTATTTTATGGCTCATGTGCGAATCAAATGACCCAAGAGGATTTTCTACGAACACAAGAGTCCTTAAACCTGAAGCTCAAGTCTACAGTTGATGTACTGGAAGAAAATTGAGAAAAATTTATTCGTGGGATACCGGCTGAAGCGTAGGGGAGAGTATACCAAAACTGCACCGTTTGAGGCGTAGCCTTGGGATTATCAAATATTGAATTAAATGGATCGTTCTTTCAAACCAAATAAAGATTTCACATATTTATCGAAATTTTATGCCTCTCATGAAATCAAATTTGAAAGCTCTTTAAAAATTCCTATTTGTAAGAGGTAGAAATACATTTTTTTTATTTTTGAAGTTACGTTCACACTTGTCTTATTTTTGCCCTTAAAAGCGTAAGAGATATATATTAATAATATAAATAAGACTCGAGAAATATTGTGTCATGAAACTATAAAATGATAAAAATTCGTATTTTTTCTCCATATAAAGTGAGTCAGCCTAATGTTCACATAATCGTAGGTATCTACACATTTTCGAACTCTAAAGTTTTTTTATTAAGAGTATTATTTCTTAAACACGCAATTTTATCAATAAAATGTTCTCTTTAAAAGAACATTAATAATACCTCCCATGTTGAATGATAATTTTATATCGAAACCCAAACAACATTTACACGAGCTTCTCTATGGAATGGTTTGCAGTGGTAAAAATTAAAAAAATCAATAGTGGTATTAAATACATGTTAGAAAATAAATAAAACTCAGTTTTTGGCTGGAATATTTAATTCTTAATTATGAGGTTCATCACATTCTCCAGGAATATTTAGTGGATTATCGCGTTTGCTGTTCCTTTACAGTCTACATATGCACACATGGCCAGTGACTTGGGAAAATATCCATACATTATGCTTGGAACGTTTTCTGTGAGTGCACTGCACAGGACAATTTTATATTTTAGGGGGAATAAAAGTAAATTAAAGAACCGTAGACCACACGGGGAAATTATTCACAGTTATGACTGAAAATTAATTTAAGAACTAGTCCAATAAAAAACTAGTACAATAAAAAGGATATAATAATTGCATTAATAAAAGTTCAAAAGTTTGAAATTAGTATTTCCACACAAGATACTGGCTGTAAACGCTTAAGATATACGGGTACAAGTACGACTATCAGTTTGTTCCTGAGGGTTTTTCATCCCTATTATTAATAATGGGATTTTCTTCCTCTTACAGAATGTGTGAAATGATGACGAAATAAAACTGTTATTTGTGATCCAAGATGTCACAAAATAATCCAACTAACCTCGTGTAAAATCATGTATTTAATTTCAGCCTTTTGAATTTGCCCAACTGTTTGGGTACGTTTATTTACAACTGTTTTCAAAACGGTTTTTGTATTTAATAATTCCCCTAGTGTAGGTATAAGAATTCCCGCCACAGTCAACAACCATGCAAAAATACGCTTAAGTTAGCAAAGGCATTAATTTCTAACAGTATTTAGGTAAGATACCCACAAATTTCCCTTAAGTATGTGTGATTTTCTCAGGTTAACAAAACTGTTATACATACCAAATATTTACCTCAGGGTTGGTTGATATAACAGTTTTGTTAACATAATGAAAATTACACATACTTGAGGGAAATTTATAACTATTTTCCCTTATTCAGTTTGAATTATGTGTCTCTGCTAAATTATTGTTATTAAAAGCCCAGCCCGTTAATTATGAAAGTGCGGAATAGTTGGGAATTTATTACTACGCACATATTAACCAATACTAACATTTCTATTGTTATATTTATTTATTGATTATTGAATTTATTGATATATTCAACAATTAATAAATAAATGAAGCAATAAAAACATTAAAAAACATTGCTTACATACTCAAGCGAACAATAAACAAAATTTAATATAATAACTGAGATATGTATATCTGATATTTCATTTAATTATTGCATAAACATATTGTACCATTTTTCATTTCAGGTCTTTCTACACCAACAGCTAAAATATTATAAAATGAAATACTTTCAATGATTTTCAAGATATAAAGCATTGAAGTTTAGTGAAAACATGTTTTATGAAACAGCAGCATTTACAATTTCATAAATAGCTTAAAGGTTTGTTAAGATAAGAATATAAATACTGCAGCATCATGTTTTCAAAGAGACTTTTTAAGACTTTAATTAAAAGAAATATAAATTAAAATCATGTAAAGAAATTTTAATACTATCATGTAGTGAAACTTTCACTATTTATTTTAAAATTTGTGTCCTTTTACTAATTTATCGCGCAATATTATTGAGTAAAGCAATAGAATTTAAAAAGAAGTCATTACAACTCCTAATGAACTATTTGTTGAATAAATTTTTTGCATTGTTTTCTTGCTCAAATTGCAGACGTCATTAGACATAAACTATCAACGTTGTCATCATTTTATAAAATTAAATGCTGCAGCATTTTTATACACGAGGAGTTATACAGACAATATTTATGCAGTCGCTGAAAACTACCCTGCGCTGGTTGCTTTAAGAAACTAATTTTATTGAATAAAAGCAAATAGTTCCTTTTTATTTCCTGCCTGCCCGTCTTTTTCTTTTAGTTGCCGCATGACTTGTAAGAAATAAAACAAAAGTGCCACTGTCATTGACCTTTTCGAGTGCAGCAACAGCAAAAACTACTGACATTTTTGTCAGCATCTTTTACGCACTGCACCTATTAAGTGAAAAAGAATTTTCTTCTTTTAATTTTAGATTGATTGTAAAACAATAAAGAATTTATGGCAGGAGACAAATGGTATGAGTGCGATAAAAAGATAAATTTATTTTTAAACGTTGTTTGTTGATCCTTCGAAAGTATGAGATGAGAAAAAATGACGGAACTAAATCCTCTGTTATATAAAATAACTCTTGGAAGAGTATTTTTCAGTAAACAAAAGTAGGTTTTACGAAAAGTACCTTTTAAAAAAGTACATGTAAAATAAAGTACCCGTAGCAAAAATTCCCTTTTGATAAAAGTAGCGTTCAAGACTTTTGATCAATTGGATTATTTTTTAAAGCAAATATCTTTCAAATCGAGTAATTTTTATAAAAACTGACATTTGCGAAAATTTAATATTTTTTTTTGAAAAGTACCTTTTAGAAAAACTGAATCTCAGTAGAGTACGGTTTAGTAAAGTACATTTGAAACACATTTAAGGTAAGTAACAGGTACTTTTTAAAAACTTTACTTACAAACAGTGATGCCAACTTTATTTGTTTAAAAAGAACACCAAAATCGAAAAATAACATTTAAACGCGTAGTGTTAAGATCTAAAAGCGCACAAAAGCACTAACTAAATTTCAGAGTCATAGACAAATTGAACAGTTTGAAGAATACAAAAAAGGGATTATGAAATCACAGAATTTGAGCTCAAGCCCGCACTCAGCCAAGTCATATATCCGATGCAATCCACTGCCTGACTAGAGCTCATCCATCAAGTGTTGGTGCTGATTAAATGCTACCGAAAATGCACTTTAAAAATGGTACTTTTTGTAGAGAAAAAAAAAACGCTTTTTTAAATAAACAAACTTTAAAAAGTTATCACATCCATAAAATTATCATTTTGCGAAAGGACCTCTAAATGGTGGTAATTTCAAAGTCTTTTAAAGATTTAAATTTATAAGACAGTAAATACTCGATATACTGGAATAGCACAATTTCTAGAAATCACATTTGAGAATTACAACTTTTGGGATGATGTAAAATAATTTACAAATTAATTATTTAGAAAATAGTAAAAATCATATTTTAGAATAAAGTATATTTTAGAAAAAAACCCGATTCGCAAAAACCACATTTAAGATAAATTCTATTTTAGCCACGTTTTTCACCAGGGATGTCTGTTTTGGTTTTTACTAAATAGCGGTTTGTTTGACAGTAGGGTATTCAAGCGATTAATCGTTATTCGATTAGTCCATAAATTTTGAAAACTTAAACTGCGCGAATAATTTAAAACTGCTTAATTTTTATTAACGAATAATTCGAATATTTTGGGTCGATTAATCGAAATTTTGTTTTTTCAAAGTACTTGTTTCTTTTTTGCTTTTATGTAAAAAAAAGTAGCCGGTATGTGCACATCATATTATCAAAAAAGATAAGAAATTAAAAAGAGATTCCACCAGTTTTTAAGTCAAAAATAAAAGAACACAGAAATCGATTTATAACGCTTAACTTTTAATCAGTCCAACGTCAACAAATTTCTTTTCTTAAAAAAAATTGGGTCAAATAAGAAAAAAATCATTTGAAACATAAAAAAATTTAAGATTTTTTTTTGAAAAACTATTTTAAACTTCGCTGTTATTTTGTTATTTAAAAAGTTTCTCTCTTTTATAACACAAAGCACTTTTAGTGAAATTTGTATGTTGAGTTTTTAGTAAAAATCTTTTTTTAAAGCGAATTTGTGGCGCTGCTGTTAAACTACTCCACTAGACGAAACTAAAATTATTTGATCAATTAAATTGTTCGATTATTCGATGCAACTTTTACTTCGAATAAATATTCGCGCAATTTATCGATTAATACGAACTCTTAATTAATTGAATACCCTACTTATCAGTTTTACGTTGCAACGTTACTCGGTTATTTAGCAACATCGTATCTACCGGGGAAAGTATTTTTATGAAAAATTGTGAGTAAAAAATATGTCAAGTTTAAAATAATAAATCAAGTTGCCGACTGTATGTTCAGTTTTTGACTTCGTATCAAATAAGAAGAGTGTTACAAACGGCATTCGAATCACAAAAAGAGTTGACGAAATATATATGAAATTGACAACATCTTATACATAAAAACGCTGCACTTATAGTTGTGGTACACTTTTCAGTATTTTATTGTTATTCAATATTTATAAAATTTATCTAATTCAAAAGTTATTTCTGTGTAGAAATGTACAATTTAAATATATTTTCTAAATTCTTTGCATAAATAAATATTTAAAATTTTCTAGAAAAGCAGCACTATTTACATTCCATTTTTGTTTTGTACTTGCCAACAAGCTCGCACACACATTTATAAACGTTAAACGCTTTTCTTTCCTTAAAAAAATCTTTCGATTAACCTTAAAAACAATAGCAAAAATTCTCAAACACTTCAAGAAAACTTATTTAAAATTTTTTAATTTTCAAATTTATTCATTTTAATTACGAAATACCATGAATTATTAAATGTTTTTTATGCTTCCAAAGCAAACAGATTTGCGTCTGTTGTAGATTGCACAGCTGCCTTCTGAATTGACTTTACAATGGGTGCTTTCGTGATATAGGGTGTTTTTTATAGAGTGATACAACTTTGAGTTGGCATCACTGCTTTATTTGACCACCCATTTAACAGCTGATAGTTGCTTTTTCTTTAGTTTGTTTTGACATTTCGTTATGGATCGACTTACACCAGGCCATCGCGTGCAAATTGTGGAAATTTTAATCAAAATAATGGTTCTGTTCGTCAAACTTATTGTCCTTTCAAAATTTGATTTTCCGCATCTCGCCGATAACTCTTCGAATGTTGATTTTCAGGTGTTCAATTGTTTGTGGTTTATCGACGTACACAAGTGACTTTACATAACCCCAAAGAAAATAATCCAATGGGGTTAAATCACACGATCGTGGGAGCCAATTAATTGAGCCATTTCGTGAAATTATTTTTTCGTCCTTGAGTAAATCAATTGTAGCGGCCGCTGTGTGGCATGTGGCTCCGTCCTGTTGGAACCACATATCAGCAAGATTAATGCCAGCTAATTGAGGTACGAAAAAACTTCGAATCATGTTCCTGTACCGTTCACCATTGACAGTAACATTCTGACCATCATCGTTTTTGAAGACATATGGACCAATGACTCCGCCAGCCCATAAAGCGCACCAAACAGTAATTTTCTGTGAATGTCATGGTGTTTCGACAAAAGCTTGTGAATTCTCCTCACTCCAAGTGCGACAATTCTGTTTATTTACGTGCCCATTCTACCGAAAATGGGCTTCATCGGAAAGTAAAATTTTGAATGGACAAAGTACACGATAAGTTTGACGAACAGAACCATTATTTTGATTAAAAATTTCCACAATTTGCACGCGTTGCTCTCGTATAAGTCGATCCACAATGAAATGTCAAAGCAAACTAAACAAAAAGCAACTATCAGCTGTTAAATGGACGGTCAAATAAAGCAGTGATGCCAACTCAAATAAAAACTCTATAAAAAACACCCCTTTCTATCCTTTTCTATCTGAGGTGTATGATTTCTTTAGCAATTTTGTAGAAAGTACTAAATATAACATTTTTGTGGAACACATTAACCCTCTAACCCCACCAAATAACGGCCAGTTTCGCCTATTTCAAAAATAAATAGAAAGAAAAAGAGAGAAAAAAAAACAAATCGCAAAAACACCTCTACAAGAGAAGAAGGCGGTATTAAAATGCTTTACAAAAACACTATTCTAAAAAAAAAACTTACCTCCAGACATAACTTTTGAGCCAGAAATCATTGCAAACTTAAAATATGTTTGAGGGTTAATTTGCATCTAAATAATAATCTCACATTGAAAAACTTTCAAGTTCTTTTGAACGCACAATTGTCCATCCATGGAAAGCAGGACAAGAAGTATTTTTCAAAAATTATTAAATTCCAAAAAATCTTTTTTTTTGCCGAAGTATTTAATTATCATTAATTAATTGAGGCCGTCTAAAATAAAAGCGAACAATTACCGAACGCACTGCAATCAAATTATCCAACTGTTTGAGATGAACTGCGGGCATTTACATGAACTTTTTCTCACCAGGCAACTGCCCTCTCAAATACTATCGATGATTTCGCAATCGTTAGAACTACTTTTTTTGTTGTTGTACAACAAACACAATGCAACACTCTTTTGAAATGCAATGAAACCCTAGAATTTGATTACCAAATCTTTGGAAAGATCTGAATATTAAAAAAAAAAATAAACCCCTAATTCGCTTGTGTTTGTATGTGTGTGTGTTCTTTTGTGTGTTTTTAGGGTAAAAAATAGCTGCAGTTTTTTTGGGCAAAAATCTAAAATATTTTCGCGCCAAACCTACAGAAAAAAAAAACAATATAATTATTTACGGTTTGTGCATTTTATTAATAGAAGTGGGCAACCCTCTTAAATGATTGAGTAAAACGGGATATAAATTGACTGTGTGCTATCCTGTATGTCTGCTGGAATCGTTCAGGTAGAAACAAATTGGTAAATTAAAAATTTAACGAAACCTAATTTACAAGATTTTTTATTTTTTTTTGTTGGTTTTCATTCATAAAACCTTGACCTCTTGTTTGTCAATCATTTTCTCAAGTCTTCAAAAAGTGATCGATTCTTTTTCAATAAAAATTTATTTTTGATACTATTTCCATAAAAAAAAACATCTTGTATTTGAAAAATGTCAATACAAAATTTGTTGTAAGAAACAAATATTTTTTATGAATTAAACCTAGAGATTTTCTGTTAACCATCTTGAAGACTTTCTTACAAGAACTGTTTCGTAACATATTTTATGCAGATTTAAAGAAATTTTTCAAATTTTATTTTGAGGTTTAATATTTAAGTCGTAACGTTATAAAGTTTTATTATTGGATGGCTTGACCACATATTCTATAACTGATAATTCAGTCAGCACATTATTTACTCTTTATTAACGCCTAAACAGATCCATTATAAAATTGTTATTAAGGCTTTAGTAATAAACAAATTTAAGAACTTTTTATAAGGGATATTTGAATCGTTACGGAATTGTTCTTGGTTTGAGCGTTTAGTAACTGCTCAAATTTAGTTAAATTTAGTTATCGATAACGATAAATATCATGGATAAGACAAGACAGTCGACAGGTAAACTTTAATAAAAAAATTTTAAATTTTAAAAATTGCTCTTTTTTTATAAAGTATTTTTTTAGTAAAGTAACTTCTTAATAAGTATTTTTTTATAAAATACTTTCTTATGCACTCTCGTGCAATACTTTTTTATAAACTACATTTTCAAAAAGTACTTTTTTGTAAATTGGTTTTTTATAAAGGAACTTTTTATAAAGCAGATTTCTTAAAAAGTACGTTTTTACAAAGTACCTTTTTCAAAAAAATAACTTTTTTAAAAAGTACTTTCTTACAAAGTACTTTCTTAAGTATATTTATATAAAGTACTTTCTTTATGAAGTACTTTTTTCGTTCAAAACTTTTTTATAAACTACATTTTCATAAAGTACTTTTTTGTAAAGGGTTTTTTTTATAAAGGAACTTTTTATGAAGCACATTTTCTGAAAAGTACGTTTTTACAAAGTATTTTTTTCAAAATGTACTCTTTTTAAAAAGTACTCTTTTTACAAATTACTTTTTTTAAAAGTACTTTCTTAAGTAGTTGTTTATAACTAATTATTTTAATGAAGTCAATCTTTTTGAAATGTTTAATTTTTAAAGGCATTAAAAAACTTGTTTGTGCTTTTTTGATTAAGTACTTTTTTAGAGTACCTTTTATATTTATTTGTTAGGTAATTTTTCATAAGGTACTTTTTTAAAACGCTTTTTTTGATATGGTACATACTTTTTAGGAAGTGGTTTTTTTATGAAACACTTTTATTAGTTTTTTTTGTACATTTCTAAAATACTGGTTTTTACTACTTTTATACTAAATACCTTTTTATTAAGTACTTTTTATACAGTACTCTTTTATAAAGTACTTTTTTTAAGGCTCGTTTTGTAAAGTACTTTTTAGTACTTTTATGAAGTACTTATATATACATTCGTTTCTTATAGTGTACTTTTTACTAATTACATTGTTAAGGAAGTAGTTTTTATAAAGTACCTTTCTATTAAGCATCTCTTTATTAAGTACTTTTTTATACAGAACCGCTTTTATAAGGTACTTTTTCCAAAAGTGTCGTTTTGTAAAGTACTTTTCAGTAAGTGCTTCTTTTATGAAGTTCTTTTATATACATTCGCTTTTTATAACGTACTTTTTCACTAAGTACATATTTGTTAAGTACCTTACATAGTACATTTATAAAGTACGTATATAAAGTACCTTTTTATTAGGCATATTTTTATTAAGTACTTTATTTATAACGTAATTTTTTATAAGGTACTTTTTATAAGGTATTTTTTACAATGTAAAAATAATTTTCTAAGAAGTCGTTTTTTTATCACGCTCTTTTTTACTAAATATTTTTGATCAAATACAATTCTAAAAAGTGTTTTCCAATAATTGAATATTTTTTATTAAGTACCTTCACATAAACTACCCTTTTGTAAAGTACTTTTTTTAAGTCTCTTTTCTATAGAGTCATTTTTTTGTAAAGTACTTTTTATGACGTAGTTTTTATAAGGTTATTTTTTAAAGTAAACTTTTTTAAAAAGTGTTTTGTTATAAAATGTTTTTCATAAAATATTCTTTTATAAAGTACTTTTTTCATAAAGTTCTTTTCTATACACAACATTTTTATGAAATACTTTTATTATAAATAACTTTTTTAATAAAGTTCCTTTTTAGAGAGCACTTTTTAAAAAGGTGTTTTTTGTTAAGTGCTTTTCATTGAAGTATTTCTTTATAAAGTACCTTTTTAAAGTCCCCAATTTTTTCAGAATTCTTTAATAAAATACTTTTGTCATAATTAACTTGTTTTATTTAGTACTTTTGTTCTTAGAGAACACTTTTTAAAAAGTTTAGAAAAAATTTACTTCATAAAAAAGATTCTAGAAGATTAATTTCAAAAAGTGTTTCCTAAACTTTTTGGAAATAAATTTTTTAGAACCTTTTTTATGAAGTAAATTTTTTCTAAACTACTTTTTTATTTATTATTTTTTTATTAAATTTTTTATAAAATAGTTCTTTCACTAAGTAAATTTGTTAAAGCTTACATATTTTATAAAAAAAAATTTGTAGCACTCACATGTTTTAAAAAGTACTTTTTATAAAGTACTTTTTTACAAAGTACTTCTTTATAAAGCACTTTTCAATAATTTTTTCGTTTTTATAAAGTACATTTTTATAAATTGATTTTCTATAAAGTACTTTTTAGAAAAATATTAGTTATTTTCATAAAGTGCTGTTTTTAAAGTATTATTTTACAAGGTGTATACTATAACCTAAAAGTACTTTTTTGTAAAGTACTTTTTTATAAAGGAACTTTTTTGTGAAACACCTTTCTTAATAAGTAGGTTTTTATAGAGTACCTTTTTCAAAAGTACTTTTTTATAAAGTAGCTTTTTCAAAAAGTACCTTTTTTATAAAGTACTTTCCTAGGTCGTTTTTTTTACTACTTCTTTTAATGAAGACAATCTTCTAAATTTTTAACGGTAATTAAAACAAAATTTTTTAAAGTCATCCATTTTATTATTTTATATGGAACTTTTAAGAGACATAAACCTGAAGAGTTTAATTAAAAATTTACTTTTTTTAGAGGTACTTTTGAAAAAAATAGATTTTGTTTAAGGTTATTTTATTTAAAAAATTTATTTTATTTACTAAAATCCATTCTAATAAAATATTTTTTTGAAAATCTATATTTTTCCTTAAAAAGGAATTTTTATGAAATAATTTTTAGAAAATCTATATTTTTTCTTAAAAATTGTTGTCATAATAAACGTTTTTATTTAAGAAAAGCAAATCTGCTTGTGATTTAAGGCGATTATGGAAAGAGATTCTCGAATTTGAATACAATCAAAACAAAAACAACAACAACAACAAACTTCAGCAGTCAATTGTTGTGATACACTTGAAAGCAATCTCGTCATACAGTCAGTCAGTCAGTCACCTTTTCTTTCCAAATATGCCAAAAATCTTACATGCACACAATCGCATTTGCACAATCAAGTAGAATTCAGAAGAGTTGTTCATAATCAAGTAGCGATCGATTTACATCGTCCTTTGATCGCCGAAAACGACTGCGAGTGCGCGTGAATGTAAATGCAACAGACAGTTTTTTAGACAACTGCGTTTTAAGCGGCAGCTGGTTGCGTTTTTTCTTTTTTGTTTTTTAAATTTCAATCTTCTACCCTTGCAGTGATTTGTTTTTGTTGTTGTTGCTGTTTTGTGGAATAAAGGGGGAAATACAGGATGTTTTTTTTTTTTGAAATGAAGAAGAAAAGCACCCCTTTTTATGGTTCAAATGCCAAAAAATACAATTCGATCGTTTTTATCCTTTTTACACTTTTGCTGAGTTTTATTTTATTTGAAAAATTTGTAGAAAAAACATTTATTTTTTGGAGGGAAAAGGGTGGATTGTTTTGCTTCGAATGACAAAATTAAGCAGGCGCATTTATTTGCCGCAGAACCTACTTTCGTTTGAAAAGGTGCAGTTGGAAAAGGCGCAAATTATTTATGAATAAAATGAGAGGTTTTTAAGAACAAATTTTCTGATTTGGTTTTTTTTATTGCTTCTGGTTATTTCGCTTTTTTTACGTCTTTAAAAAGTCTGTTAAAATGTAGCAACACTTTAAGTTCTATGACAACCGCTTCAGTTACGTTGTGTCAGTAGCGTACATTTTTGCTTTAATTTTGAAAGGGTTAAGATAATTAATTTGATTAATTTGTGCTTGAAACTTAGCCAGGATTTTGAAGGACTATTGCAAGATGTTGAATTAAATTTCCCTTATAAAAGCAACCAACAACTCTTAAATGTAGATGAGCCCCTGGCTAATGTGATTTGGTTTAAAGCCTGCAAATGATGCAGTAAATTTGACACACACATCGCCACACATGCCCTCCTGTCTGTCTGGTTGTATCCTTCTGCTAGCAGCATTAACAAGAAGAAGAAAATTATATATAAAAGTAGGACGAGCAGAGCAATAGAAATTATAGAAAAATAAAAGGAAGTAAAAAAGAGAAAATATTTTTTATAAAAATTGCAGGAAAAATAGAAAAACATTAAATGTACGCTGGTAAAGGATTTGTTGTGGCAGGACAAAAGAATGTTTACAGGATTGTGTTTGTATAGACACACACACACACATACAATGCGTGAGCATGTGCTTTGGTATGGGTGCAAATACGTGTAGAATGACAAAAGCAACAGCTAAAATTGAAAACTTCTTTGGCAATGAACTCCACTTACGAATACGTAAACGAAGTTACGTGCTTGTGTATCTATATATATATGTGTGTGTGTGTGTGTGTGTGTGTGCGTATGTGTGGATGTGTGGCTGTGTGCATTAGGCACATTTATATATCGCTAATGAGATTTGTGCTGCAACTTGCCCACAATATTTTTTCTGTTGCGTGTCAAAAATGGAGATGAGCGCCGTTCACGAGATTTCAGTGAAAAGCTTTCGTTTCAATAAATCCCACGATCTCTTAAGCAGCCCATAAGCCAATTCGTATACGATTCCTTGTAACGAAAAATGATATTTAAATGGCCTTAAATACTTCGCTAAATTAATTGACGCACAAACCAGAGTTACCAGCGGAGTAGAAATATTCGCTGTGTCAGCTGCTGCAAAAGACGATCAGCAAAGTGTCAAATCAAAGTCCAGTTTGTCTTTATAATCTCTGACAGTGATGAATTTATGTATCGGGTGTTTTTTTTTCCAGCAGCATGAGAACTGTGGATAGCGACAGTTATAGTCGGCTTAGACCGCACACGTAACAACTCACTTGACACAAATTTTACAGGAGAGACAAAATAAGTGAAAAGTTTTCTACGAAAAACTTAAGAATTTAACTCAACAAATTAGTTTTTTTCTATTAAGGGAGACTAATGTCGTTCTCTGTTCTACAAAATAATGCTAAATTTTTTACACTTTTTAATAGAGAACAGCACTATTATGGAATTTATTAGAAATTAATCCAACATCTGCGGCGAAAAATTATTTCTGCCACTTCTTAAAGAAATGTTACCTGTTTTCTAGAAAAGAAACAGAAATAAACTTAACTAAATAAAGGGTGTTTTTTTTAAGTTGTAAAACTTTGAAATGGAATATAATCAACATAAATTTTCCAAACGATATTATATAATATTCGCTTCATTCTCAAAATAATCCTCAGCTATTGAAATTTCAACATGACTCCTGGCAACATAACCTGCCCGAGTGGCTCGGACTTAGTCTAATCGGGAAGTAAGATTTTCGATAACTTTTTTCCAACACTTGTGGCCGCATATCGGCAAATGATACGGCGAATATGGTCGTCGTTGGCATTGACGCTCCGAATGCTGGCACAGCTCTATTATGACCTGCCCGACTGGCTCGGACGTAGTCTAATCGGGAAGTAAGATTTTCGATAACTTTTTTCCAACACTTGCGGACGCATATCGGCAAATGATACGGCGAATGTGGTCGTCGTGGGCATTGACGCTCCGAATGCTGGCACAGCTCTATTATGACCTGCCCGACTGGCTCGGACGTAGTCTAATCGGGAAGTAAGATTTTCGATAACTTTTTTCCAACACTTGTGGCCGCATATCGGCAAATGATGCGGCGAATATTGTCGTCGTGGGCATTGACGCTCCGAATGCTGGCACAGCTCTATTATGACCTGCCCGACTGGCTCGGACGTAGTCTAATCGAGAAGTAAGATTTTCGATAACTTTTTTCCAACACTTGTGGCCGCATATCGGCAAATGATGCGGCGAATATTGTCGTCGTGCGCATTGACGCTCCGAATGCTGGCACAGCTCTATTATGACCTGCCCGACTGGCTCGGACGTAGTCTAATCGGGAAGTACGATTTTCGATAACTTTTTTCCAACACTTGTGGCCGCATATCGGCAAATGATACGGCGAATATGTTCGTCGTGGGTATTGACGCTCCGAATGCTGGCACAGCTCTATTATGACCTGCCCGACTGGCTCGGACGTAGTCTAATCGAGAAGTAAGATTTTCGATAACTTTTTTCCAACACTTGCGGCCGCATACCGGCAAATGACACGGCGAATATGTTCGTCGTGGGCATTGACGCTCCGAATGCTGCCACAGCTCTATTTATTTGTATGAGATCATATTTGGCGAGATTTCAAAAGCCAGTGTTGCTGCAGATGATTTTTTTTATTTATGCAAATTTATTTTCTATTATTCAGCTCTTCTCTGTTGTCAAATTACATGAGTGGTTTTATAAGATCTTGAAACGAACTCATTGAAACAAAACGGATCTCCATACTATAATGCCAATGATATATTTATTTGCTTTACTCACACGTTTTTATAAACGAAAAAAGTTTAGAATTTTTGTCTATTCTGATGGACATCAAAAGTTCTTTTAAGTCAAGATCATCTGGCAACTCGAGATTTCATTGACTTGTTCGATTTTGGGAGACTTAAGATATATTTTTTGGGGGTAAAAGATTTTCTTAAAACTTAATTATAGTTTCTTTAAAATGAATAATTTTAACCACAAAATTATCGTCGACTGGTTTATGGGCTTTTCTATGATTTTAAGGCTCTTCGAGCCGAAACTCTATTATTTCAATTTTCAAACTGCTTAACTTCTGAATGAATTAATCAATCGATTTTTATGTGATTAATCGCGGTTGATGTAACTGATCAAATATATAATTTCAGAGTGTTTTTAACTCCAATATTATACATCTGATCAGTTAGTATTTTCGATTCTTCTTCAGTAATCAAAAACTACAACAATCACCGCTTATCACGTGAGAATCGGTTGATTTGAATATTAAAAAAGGAGTTTTGATTCGAAGAGCTCAAGTTAAGATTGATGGGATTGACAGGAATGACCTTTAGGGTACACCGTTGGTTAATATTCTTAGGAAACCCTTTTGTCAGTAATTAATTTTCTAAAATTTTTTAATATAAATGTTTTTTGTTTTATTACAAATAAATTATTTTCTTCCGCCCAGCCCCACAGCGATTTATATTCATTTGTGAGTTAAGTTCCAATTACCACAAACGCAAAAAATTATATAATTTCACTAATAATCTTGCGTGGTGAGAAATGGGTTAAGCATTGAGATTTAATTAGAAAAAAAGGATAAATAAAAAAATTCACTGAGATTTTGTGGAGGATGTTATCGAAACGACCCCTGCCTACAAAATTTCAAATTCTTAATTTGAAAGTTTTAAAGGTTTTCATACGTTTTAATATTTAAATAATTTTGAAAATAATTTTGAAAATAATATTTTATATCACGGCTCACAAAAGGATGCAGGGACGGGATTTTACGCTCAGCTGGGTTTCGAGCCGAAACTCTATTATTTCAATTTTCAAACTGCTTAACTTCTGAATGAATTAATCAATCGATTTTTATGTGATTAATCGCGGTTGATGTAACTGATCAAATATATAATTTCAGAGTGTTTTTAACTCCAATATTATACATCTGATCAGTTAGTATTTTCGATTCTTCTTCAGTAATCAAAAACTACAACAATCACCGCTTATCACGTGAGAATCGGTTGATTTGAATATTAAAAAAGGAGTTTTGATTCGAAGAGCTCAAGTTAAGATTGATGGGAATTGACAGGAATGGCCTTTAGGGTACACCGTTGGTTAATATTCTTAGGAAACCCTTTTGTCAGTAATTAATTTTCTAAAATTTTTTAATATAAATGTTTTTTGTTTTATTACAAATAAATTATTTTCTTCCGCCCAGCCCCACAGCGATTTATATTCATTTGTGAGTTAAGTTCCAATTACCACAAACGCAAAAAATTATATAATTTCACTAATAATCTTGCGTGGTGAGAAATGGGTTAAGCATTGAGATTTAATTAGAAAAAAAGGATAAATAAAAAAATTCACTGAGATTTTGTGGAGGATGTTATCGAAACGACCCCTGCCTACAAAATTTCAAATTCTTAATTTGAAAGTTTTAAAGGTTTTCATACGTTTTAATATTTAAATAATTTTGAAAATAATTTTGAAAATAATATTTTATATCACGGCTCACAAAAGGATGCAGGGACGGGATTTTACGCTCAGCTGGGTTTCGGTAGTGAAAATTGAATTTTTTAAAAGAAAAATTGTTACTTCCAAAGGAAGGATTAATTCTTTTACGGGGAACTTTTATCCCCACGGTCTGACAATTTTTTTATTTTTAAGAAAATTTATTTGTGAGAAAATTTATTGAGTGTGATATATTGAGATACATCGTCAATCAATTCCGATAATTCTGTTTTCTTTTAAATCTTCGTTCAAGGAATTTGAAAAGTTTCTTAAATTATTAATGAGTTTTCTTCTAAAATAAATTTATTTAAAATAAATAAATTTTTAACTGCTAAAAGGAACTTTCAAATATTCAATTGCACTGTGATAAGACCAAGTAATATAGGGTGTTTTTTATAGAGTGATACAACTTAGAGTTGGCATCACTGCTTTATTTGACCACCCTTTTAACAGCTGATGGTTGCTGGCGAGCAAATTGTGGAAATTTTTAATCAAAATAATGGTTCTGTTTGTCAAACTTATCGCGCACTTCGTCCATTAAAAATTTTATTTTCCAATGAAGCCGATTTTGGGTTGATTGGGTACGTAAATAAACAGAATTGGCGCATTTGGAGAGAAGAGAATCCACAAGCTTTTGTCGAAACACCACGACATCCACAAAAAATTACTGTTTGGTGCGCTTTATGGGCTGGCGGAGTCACTGGCCCATATGTCTTCAAAAACGATTATGATCAGAATGTTACTGTTTGTGAAAATTGGTGTTCGCGATGGCGTCTTGTACGCGCCATCCGTAGCGGCCATATGGCCGAAAGCATATTTAAACATCAATGTCATAAAATTTTCTATCCATAAAGACGATTTCATTGATATCAATAATATATTACCATGTTTTATTATGATTTAAACTTATATCACTCTATAAAAAACACCCTATACTTGGAAGTATTTGAAATTATTAAATTCCGAAAGAATATTTCGAAATCCGTTTCCGAACGAATCTCAACTCGGTGACATGCTGATAGTTTCTGTAATAATTATTTATAATTTATATAAAATATCAGTACAAAATAACTCTAATAAAATTGGAAGTATGGAATTTCGAAGTTATTCGGTCTGCCAATTATTCAGATTTATTGTCAAATATCCCCGTGCATTCATGGACTCCGCTTTCAATTACATTTGATTTGCGTTCAATATTTTATTGTAATAAATAACCCTCTTATTCATAAAAATTATGAGAGTCTAATAACAGCGTAATAAAACAAGATCTCATATGAAATTTGCTCTATTACACCCTTATAAGCCTCTCATAATTTTTATGAATAAGGGGGTAAATTTTTTGAAAGCATTTAAAAGTTTTATTTGAAATCTTCTTCCGCATGCACTCTGACCGCAAATTTTATTAAATATTTTGGCTGCAATCATGGATTTCATAATAACGAATTGTTTGACAAGCAGTTCGTTGAAGTGTGTCAGGGTATCAAAAGCTTTTTTCAGCAACAACTATTTCGCTCATGGATGTTAGCAGGGGAGTCCAGTTTTTAATAAAAATTTTTAGTAAATAAATTGTAGTTACAACACATTTCGCTGGAGGTACCAAATGGAAGCCCCTTTTGCAAGGCAGAACTATTTAAAAGTGCTCAAATCTCATCACTGACGAGTTCTGAAATTCATGTGTGAACTTTTACTAGAAACGACAGTAAAAAGAAGGAAGCGAAAAGAGCCGGCAAAGGTAAACAAAAACTTGTCTGCATGTGAGTATGTAGAAAAAAAAAATGAATATGTGTGTGTGTGTGTGTACTCGTTTGAGTGTGTTGAATGTCTTTGTATGTGTTTTAACTTCGTAGGCATGATTTTTAATATTTTTTTTGTTATCAAACCTTTTGGAAAGAATATCGCACAACAACAATCCGTTTTAAAATTTCGTATTTCGTTTCTTCCGTATCGCACATTTTTAAATTAAAAAACAGCAAAAAGAAGAAACGAATTTCAACAATTTAAAGTGCGAAAGGGATGATTTTTCAAGTGAACATTTTTATTGTTGTTGTTGTTGTTTTTTATACTTCTGCAGAAATCCTTAAAAAAAGCCCGTCATTTACGTGGATTCACCCCTTCGTCAAAGTCGTCAACGGGGGAAATTTAAAAAAGTGCGTTGGCTCGTTACTTGTTGTTGGTATTTGGGATTTTGAAATGATGCTGATGTGCTGCTGCTGTTGTTGTTTTTGATTTTGAAGCGATATGTGATGTGAGGAGTCCTTTTGTTTTTCTAACCATTTTTTATTTTATATTTTATTTAATCTTTATTCTTCAAATTGATGCGTAGCAAAGAGCGTATGAAATATGTGTTCGGCCTGTTTTCTTTTTTTATAAAATTAAAAAACAAAGTTTTTTGTACGAAACGCGCAGCAGCCGGTAGTTGTAAAAGGTAACTCGTCCTTAAAACATTAAAGAACGCACAACATTGAAAATTATATGCAGATCTCTGCCACACGTTGGCTGACATTCTCTGGCGAAATGTCACTTTAAAAAGGAGTTTAAATGAAAATGAATATAAACAAAATGTCAGGAAAAATCGGTTTCAACAACAAGTGACACACACAAGCATGAAACAGTTTCCCCCCAAAAGAAAACGGAAAATGGAAAATGGAAAACTTTAAAATAAATCGCTCTCGTGCTCGTGTAAAATGAAAATTGTAAATTTATAAAAGAAAAAAAAATCAAGTGTTTTTTGCGCATGTGAAGTTTTAAACTTTTTTTTTTTAACAATTCTACGCTACAACTTTTTTCCTGCTTTAAAGCTAATCAAAAGGATATTTTTTTGTCGAAAAGAAATTATTTAAAATTAATAAGAATTATTTCCAAAAAATCTGGCAAAAATCTGCAAAATTATTTTATCTGCAGAAATCTGATTTTTCTAAAAGAGTTTTAAGTTTTTGTTGGCAAAATTGAAATTTTTATTTGTGGCTAAAAGAAAAGAATTTAAAATTGGTGTTAAGTCTGTATTATAAATCATTTTTAAACGAATTGGTTAACATTTTGTGTTCGAAAAGGTAAATATTTTTTAAAACAATTGCAAGTTTTTTAAAAAGTTTCAGTTTATTATCTAAATTAGAAATATTTTTAACAAATTGTGCCCTAAAATTTGATCTGCTGTATAAAACGTGTAAAAAGTTTTGTGGCATCCATTTTGTTGATGACTGCCCAGTAAACAATTTGATTTGTTTTGGCTGCCACGTGCTGCGATTTTTTTCATTTGCTTGAATTTTTCGAATTTTATTCGCACAAAATGTATTTAAGGATTCCAAAGTAAAAGAATTTTTATTTTTTAATTTTTAAGGAAATTTATTACTCATTTATAAGCCATTATTTAGTGAGAATTAGGACGATACATCGTCAAGGGATTCCACAATAACAGGATTAATTTTGTTTAAGTTTTTATATAGGAAACTTATACTTCGACAGTTTCTTTATTTAAGCTTTTGAATATAAATTTTTATATCTTCAATGTTTCACCACGTGTTTAGCTGGTTGCTTCAGGATAATGTTGAAAAATATTGTCGATCCTTTCTATTTTAGTTTTACCGTTTGATTTTTGTTAAAAAAAAGAGGTTAGAAAAATAATATTTTTCAAAATGTTGCTGAAATAGCCACTCAGAGCTATGGCAAAATATTGAACATATAAAAATATATATTAAATATTTTTACATAAAAAGGTTCTGTCGAACTTCGAAAATTAGAGTGAAAATTATATTAAAAGAATCAAGAACAATTGGAAAACAAATAATTTCGTTTAAATCTTTCTTGTATAAGTTAATATTGTGCTATTAAACGATTTTTCGTCATGTTCGAAAATTCGAAGTTATGTTCGAATTTTCGAACTTCCCTAAATTTTGCAATTTTTCATATATTTAGAATATTAACAACTTATTTAGCAATAAGATAGCATAAAATATTACACTGAAATTCACAAACCATGTGAATATGTCACATTGTGAGTTGAAGAAAAAAAAATTTCACGATTTTTAAGTTGGAAAACTTTTGCTTTAAGAGGTTAATAAAAATATGTTAACACAATTGCGTGTTCATAAACACCACGAATTAGTGAAACACATAGAGAAATTCAGGACGTCGAGTTTTCGAACAGTTTAAATCACTAACATTATGGAGTTCTCAAGGACATTTATTTTGTTATATAATTTCCTTTGGGGAATTGTTCATTTTCTGAAACTCGAAATCCATTTCCGTACTTCAAACATCAAAATATGCCTTAATAGCCCTCGCGAAATAGGACAAAACAAAATTATATATTATTTGGAAAAGCTGTTATGAAGAATTTTTCTTTCAGTGTATCAGCTGCTCTATGGTATTTCAAAACCCTTCACAGCTAATCTTCGGACTGATGGTGTGGTATTCCTGACTGATATTTTAAAGGTAATTTTTTTAGACGAGACCGTGAGGACTAACCACTACACATGCGATATATTGTACAGGACCTATGAAGAGGAAGGGCTAATGTGAAACGGACAGATGGAGAGAGATAAAAAAGAGATACATTTTTTGTAGGCCTTCTACGAACGAAAGAGGTGGCTTTCACAAAGATTGTTTTAACGATAATTTGTTTGAAACTATTTTTTTAACTTCTTGTAGTCAAAAATTTATTTTTTTTGTGATGAACTTTTTAAAAAACTTAAAAAATATTTCATGTCTATAAACTGCTTATTTCACAATTTTTGTTTAAGAATTTGTGAAGTAACAAAATGAAAACATAAAATATTTTTCATAAACGGCGCCCTAATAGAGATACAGCCTTATAAAAATTACTTTTTCGCGGGGAAATTTCTCCAAACCAGCGTTTCTTCAAACTTCCCAAAAGTACCCTTTTTAAGATCACTTCTTTGTTTCTTAAAAGGCAGTACTTTTTAAAATCAAGCATTTTCTTTAAATATGCTTTTTCTTTATTTAAAAAAATATCATTTTTTATAAAAATAATCTCTATTTTGAGCACTATTTTCTAGAAGGTTCTATTGCCTAAAAAGTACTTTGTTTTAAAGCGTACTTTATCTTGCAACATAATTATTCTTAAATGAATATTTCCCTTTAAGAAATTTTCTTCAATAGATAATTTGTTTGAGATACAATTTTTCTGAAAGATATTTTCTTGGGAAATTATAAGTGACTTCTTTTAGATATTTCGTTAAAAGCTACTTTTTTATAAGGCACTCTTTTCAAACGTACTTTTATAAATAGTCCTAAATTTCTTAAAAAATACTTTGTCAAAAAGCACTCTTTCGTGGAAGAGTTTTTTTAATAGGAATGTTTCTTAAAAGATACTTTTCCTAAAAAGGTACTTTTCTTAAAGCCACTTTTTAAAAAGGGCGTTTTTATCAAAAGATACATTTTAGAAAAGGAGCGGAGCTTTTCATGTATTTAATATTCTTAAAAGCTACTTTTATTAAAAAATACTTTTCTCAATAAATTTCTCAAAAGGTACTTTTTCTTAAAATCAGTCTATTTAAAAGTTACTTTTTTCAAAATATATTTTTAAGAAAATTGTTTTTTAATGTTTTTTTTTTCTTAACATGTACTTTTCTTAAAAGATACCTTTCTTAAATGGTACTTTTGCTCAAAATGAATTGTTTCAAAAGAAAATTCTCTTAAAAGGCACTTTTTTAAAAAGTACTTTTCTCAATACATTTCTCAAATGGTAATTTTTTTTAAATTATTAATTTATTAGATACTTTTTCCAAAATATATTTTTAAAGAATCTTTTTTATGTTTTTTTTTTCTTAAAATGTACTTTTCTTAAAAGATACCTTTCTTAAATGGCACTTTTGCTCAAAATTAATTGTTTCAAAAGAAAATTCTCTTAAAAGGCATTTTTATAAAAGGTACTTTTCTTAAAATGTACTTTTCTCAATAGATACATTTACAATTGGTACTTTTCCTTAAAATTAATTGTTTTAAAATTTTTAAAGAAACTTTTTTAATGCTTTTTTCTTAAAATGCACTTTTTATGATTTTTAAAAAACTTCTTTTGTTTTAAAAGGTAATTCTCTTAAAAGGCCCTTTTTCAAAGGTACTTTTCTCAAAATGTATTTTTCTAATTAAACACATTTCTCAAATGGTATTTTTTCTTTAAGATGACGTTTCGTAATATACAATTTTCTTATAAAGGATATTTATTACAAAACACTTTTCTTAACAGAAACTTTTACTTAAAAGCTAAATTTCTTAAAAGGAAAGTAACTTTTGAAAACAATTTTGTTTTTCAAGGAAAGTATCTCTGGAGAAATATGTCTCTTTAAATGTACCATATAAAACGTCTATCAAAATGTACTTTTCTTAAAAAGTACTTTAACTTGAAAGTAATTTCTTAAGACTTTCTTTTCATAAAATATAAATTTTCTGAAAAGTACTTTTTATAAAAGATTACATTTTTTAAAACGGTACCTTTCTTAAATGGTACTTTTTTAAATAAAACTTTTGTCAAAAAAAACTATTTTCTCTTTAAAAGTAATTTGTGTAAAATGCAATTTTCTTAAAAGATACTCTTCATACAAAGTACTTTTTTTTAAATGAAAGTCACAAAATTTTTGTAATTTAGGAAAGTTGAATATTTAAAATAATAGAGAAATAATTGGTTTTACCCTGTTTTGCAAGAATTGAGTTCTCATCAGAAATCGATGTTTTGAGTCTCTGAGAGTCGTTCCTGATTACTTTTAAGAGGGTGTCAATATTTCTGCATGTATGTGTGTATATGTGTGGTTGAACGACCTGATCGAATAGAATCAAAGTGGTTACGTTGTAAAGAATTTCTGTGAAGTTGAACCGATTCGAACTGGTAAATTCGAAGATAAACAAAAAAAAAAAAATTAAAAAAGAGCATTTTCCAAAGTGTTTTTTTAAAATAACCTTCCAATTGTTTCACTAATTGGTTCCACAAACCAATCAGTTCTTAACATTTCTAAGTTATTTTGATCTATTTTGAATTCTACCGGTTCGAATATGGGTTTAAGTTTAGGAAGCTTTTTAGGGTGCTACCTGTTTGGTTTGATTCGATTCAGCCTTTCAAATGTTATATGCGGGTCACAGACTTACACACACTTATCCACTGCAGGTACACACAAAAACACACATATACAGACATAGTGAAGGGGCTCTCCGTATTAGTCAGGGAAGTTTAACAGGACCTCTTAACATGGAGATCCGTTAAGAGCTCGATTTTTTTCAAAGTGGGGTAAAACCAAGAACTTTCCGATTTCTGAAAATTTTTGATTTTCCTAGTAGGAATTTAAAAAAAGAACAAACCATGTCAGCGTGTACTCAACGCTATTATATTTTAGCCGCAGCCGAAGATAGCCGATATCTTTTAGACGATTTCAATAGATTATAAATAATTTCCGGATTCAAAACAAACTTGTCGATGTTTTACTAGTTCTTTTACCGATTTTTCTTATTGAAAGACTTTTAAAAATAAATTAAAGAATTGTATTCATAAAATGAAAGAAGGAGAACTATTGTTTATATGTGTAATAAAAAAAAGAAAAGGCAGCATCTGGTCCCAGAACTAAAGTTGAGAGCATGACGCTACACAATCTCCGTTATTTTGTGGGACACATTCCGAAGCTAAAATGTTTTTTTCTGGAGGAAAATCTTAACAATTTTCCAGAAACGGGCAGAAAAATGTTTGGCGGGTAGAATATGTGTAGCATTTTTGGCAGAAAAGAACACGCCAACAATGTTGCCTGGGTTAAATTTAAAGTTTTCTTGCATTCCAACTTTCCACTACTATTCGTAAGCACACATTTACCGTTCAGCAACTGTAAAATAAGAGAGAAACCACTAACACAAAGCACAGCATATAAAAATGCACAACCACACACTCACACACACACACTCGTGGACATGCACACCCAAATGCACAAATACACTTGAAAACGTCAGTTGTAACGAAGTCGCCATCTTGCAAATACTTACGCCTTTTGACTTTTCGCTGGGCAACTGCTGCTGGTGAAGTGAAAAAATAAAATAGAATTTGAAAGAAAACTTTTTAGATTTTTAAATGACCAGCAACTGTTTAAGATCTGGAACTTAATAAAGTTAAGAAATATTTAAATAAACAATTGAATCGTGGAAAAGAAAAGTTCTAAAATAATAAAGATTTCAGTCAAGCGTATAAATACAACGACGATGTGTGTGTGCGTGTGTGCAATACTGCAGTGAATCATGAATAGCAGCCAACAGACACACCACTTTCAAGTTGGCCAACGCGTACAAATAGCTGGAAAACACTTAGAGGGTCGCATTGCATTTTTGGGTGCAACAAAATTTGCTCCTGGCAAATGGATTGGCGTTATACTCGATGAAGAACGTGGCAAAAATAATGGCACCGTCAAGGGTACTTTTTACTTCAAGTGTCCGCCCAATTTCGGCATATTTGTAAGACCCACACAATTGATTATGAAAAAATCGAATGTCATAGAGGAAGAAGCAAACAGAATGGAACAACTCAAAATGAAAGAATCACCGAAAAAGTTACAGGCGGCTGCTGTGGCCTCTGCTACAGCAGCTAAAGTGGTTGGCGAGACGGCTGCTGCAGCAACGAAAAAGATACCAAAACAGCCGACATCGACAAATCTTCTCAAAACTACAAAAATAAATCAGCCAAAAGAAGTGACTCCTTTGCAGGCCAGCACTAGTCAGGTTTCACTGGTGCCCACTGTAGTGCCGGGACCATGTCGCAGCTTGAGGCCACCTCCTGCCTTAGTGCCGAAGCGCAGCAAAACGTCCATGAGCCCCTCGGAAACATTTTGTTGTGGCAAACGTAGCTCATTTGTCGAAACCGGTTTTCTAGAGATTTTAAGACCACAATTTACACCGGGTCAGCCCTTGAGATCGCCCACATTTAGCACCATGATGTTGAATTCTAGCTCCAGTAATTTACAGGACTTGAGGCAGCAAAACAAACAGTTGGAGGCTAGAATTGTGGAGTTCAATAAGGAAATTGAGGTATTAAAATCTCAAAAAACCGAAGATATACGAAAACTGCAAGACATGGAACGTTTGCGTTTACAAAATGAACAATTGATGGAGTTCAAGGCGCGCATTATGGACCAGCAAAGCAATTTGCAGCGTGAATTGCAGCGCCTCAGACAAGAGCTGAGAGAATCAAATGAGCAAAAGGACAAAAATCAAAGAGACTTGGATGAGGCTGCCGAAAACATAGAACTCCTTACGTTGGATAAGGAAATGGCCGAGGAGAGGGCGGAGACTTTGCAATTGGAATTGGAGATGGCTCAAGAGCAAAACGAGGAATTAACTCTGGATGTGGAAATACTAAAAGCTGAAAATGAGCGCCTTCTCTTGGGCTCCGATAATAATATTATCAACAAGGACGAGATTAACAATTCCGTAGGTGAGATTAAGAAATTGGAACAATACAATCAAAGACTAAGAGAAACAGTTATCAAACTGAGAGACGTCCTGACTTTAGAGAAGCAACAGTCCCTGAAAGCCTTTAAGGAACTCGAAACCAACAGCTCCGAAATTTTGGAGCTGAGAAAAACAAAAGAGTTGCTCACACAACGCTGTGATGCCATGGAGAGCCATATAATAGATTTAAGGGAGCAAGTGGATGCTGCTTTGGGCGCTGAAACTATGGTTTCCAATCTGGCCAATGCCAAGCTGGAGCTGGAGGAGCGAGTGCGTTTATTGGAGGAAGAAGTAAATGAGCTGGAAGCTTTAGAGGAGATACATGAACAGTTGATAGAAAGCAATCAGGATTTGGAGAGAGATCTGAGAGAGGAGATAGAGAGTTTGAATACTAACATTAGAACTCTGCAGCAGGAGAAGGATACCGCCTTGGAAACGGTGTACGAACGAGACTGCACCATAATGAAATTTAGGGCTTTAGTCAAGACACTCAACGAAAGAGAGCAGCTGCGAGAGCAAGTAAATCTCACGACTCAGGCTTCTACTACAGCCACAGTGTCCACCTCGGAAGAGTTGAATAGTATTTCCTCAAACCCAGAATTTATGCCCGGCGTAGATTTCCAACAGGTCTTTGCCTCCACCAAAGCCTATGGCAGGGCCTTGGAGTTACAACTGTCTTCGATAGATCTCAAAATGTTGCAGCTGCAAATCGAGTATTTGAAAGCCTTCCTGCCCGAAGAACTGCTGCTGAGAGGGTCGGTATACGATGTCATTCTAGTCTTGATTTTGCTGCAAAGATGTATGGAAAAGATCGATATAATTTGCTCGGGAATACATGAAAAGTTTCCGGCTTCCTGCGAGTTTGGCAGAGATGCCATTTTCGAGGGCTATTCGGTCCACAGATTTGCTTTCCGAACAAGATGTTTGTATCTCTTGCGTTCTTTGAAAATGATTTTGTTGCAATTGGAATTTGCTCTGAATCACTGCGACTATGAAATTTGCACTCATGCCGCCATCTACCGGGCGGAAATGGAGTCTCAAGAAAAACAATTGGACGAATTATTGAAATTGCTCAAAAAAGGCTTGTTGGATGAGAATTCCCCCATAGAGGGCTTGGAGCGGGCTTCCAGCTTTTTCAACATGCTTCTCAACAATCTCTTTGCCAATCAAAATCTCGGCGAACTTTTGGACGAACAGAAACTCTACGTCTCGCTCATTGAGGTTTACGATGTGGCCTTGGATTGTGTCAACACTCATGCTGGTCTCTTGTACACGATAATCCAACTGGGAGATGAGCACACGGACTCCTTCTGCAGCATGCAATTCCTAATGGAACATGCACGCTCCTTTAAAATGCAGCTAAAACAATTGCAGCGAAAACTACCCACTAAATCGGTCAGCTATAGCACTCTACAGTGGCCCCAGCTGCAAAGGCTGCACGAACGCAACGATCATTTGGGCAAGTTAATTGAGTTGTTGAGCTGCACAGCCCGGGAGGCCACCAAAGATATAGCGAACTCTTCTAAAGCGGATAACAGCAATGAAGTGGCCATTGATCATGAGCGCTTGTGGCGCATAGTGATTTTGAATTGCCACAAATTGGCGCCCGAAGCTTTCCAACGCGCTCCCGTGGAATTCTTCCACAATTCCATTTTCATTTTACAGGAACAATTAGAAGAGTTCCAGCAATTCATCAAAGACAGTGAAACGGCCTTAACCATTAACCTCAACACGTTGTATGTGCGCTCCAATGAGGTCACCATTTTGTTACAGGCGGCCGAAATGAAAAAGCACTACGACGAAACTAAAATGCTGCAGCATCAGCTGAACGAAAAGGAAAAAGACATCAAGACCTTGAAATATCTGGCCAAAATGAAACAAAACGATTTTTCCGAATTGCAAATACGCAAAGACATGGCGGAGAAGAATTTGCAAAAGCAACAGCAAGAACAAGAACTATTATTACAGTGGCTAGCTGACAGAATGGAAGATCTGTTGGAAGGTTTGCAACAGCAGCAAATCAAACTTTTGACTGCTTTACAAAATAACAACGACAAGCTGCAACTTCTGGAAAAGTCCCAAGAAAGTCTGAAAATTTATCTGGTCTCAAACTCCCAGACCCTGAGCTCTTGTTCGCACGAAGCCTTAAGAGAGATCGAAGGTCTCACACAGTGCATACGTTATCATCGGCAAGAGAACGTTTCCTTACAAGCAAAATATCTCAAAACTGAGTTTCTCAAATTGGACCCACTACATGTGCCCCATCGGGGTGTCCATCAGCAACCAGAAATCAAACAGTTGACCGAAGATCTCAATCATTTGAAAAAGTCTTGGCTCATGGGCTATTTGGCCTTGAATCCAGACCACACAAAAGACGCCGTGAAACTGGAAACGCAACAGGTGACGCATCATATTCTCGACATGTACTATAAGACCCATCCCCATCGCACGGTACTCAGCGACTTTGGACAATTTCGCACACCAGAAGTGAAGGCGCTATTAGATTAGTTTCGAAACAAGTTAAGAAAATATTTATAATATTTAATAGCCAAAATAATACTTTTTACTTAATCTAGAGCCAATCAACTCTTTAATCAATTGCATGTTTCAAAAGGATTTTTTAAAAATTGTTGCGTTCATGTTAGCAAAAGTTCCTTTTATAAAAAAAAAAATATACACATAAAGTTTTTGTTAATATATTTTTATTTTCAATATTCCAAAACAAAAACGCCTTTTTTATATGTAACAATTTGTGATTTTATTAAAAAGAAAGAAGAGAAAAGCAGCAGCAAACTAAAGAACTCAAATAAGTGATTTACAGAAACTTGAGAAATACTCGCATAGGAACACAATTAAAGCGTTGAGCATCACGCACTAAAAGCGAAATACAAAAACAACAACTGCAACAGTCCTTAAGTACATTCATGCAGAATTCATACAGAAGATAATGTAAAAGATCATGTTTAAAAACTATTTACAAACTTATTGCAAGACTCAATTAATATATTAATTGGCCTATTTTGGTACATTCAATTATTTTATATTTCAACAATTTCGATTAGATTATTTTTAATATTAAATCAGTTTTAGTATTTTAAGCCTTCAATTGAAACTTAAATGATTTAAAACTCATTCAGTTAAATTAATTGTGAAATTTATTTCAGATTCAATTAAAATATTAATTGGCCTATTTTCTTACATCAAATTATTCACTATTTGAACACATTCGATTATATTATTTTTAATATTAAATCGGTTTTAGCATCCTATTGAAAATTTAATAAGAAATATATTTAAAGATTCAAAACTTTTGAAATTCAGTGCAATTAAGATAATAATTGTTGTACTTCTAGAAAATCAATTAATTGCAAAATTTATATCAACATACAATCAAAATATTAATTGCAATTATTTTATCAATTAACGATAATTAACATTTGATTAGAATATTTTTAATAATAAGGCAGTTTCAGTGCTTTCAAAATTCAAGGTCAACGTTCTTAAATAGTTAATAAAAACTTTAAAAAATTTTAAATTAATTCGCATGTTTTTAAAGTTTTAATCAAAGAAACAATTAATCAAATTATCAACAAACAAGCAGCTGCATATCTGCAGATTTAATTATCCAAATTGGTCTAATTTTCGCATTCAATTTCAAAATATTTCTACAGATTCGAATCAGTTTTAATATTTTAAACCTTCAATTGAAACTTAAATGATTTAAAACTCATTCAGTGAAATTAAAAAAATTAATTGTTGCATTTCTATAGATTTACTTAAAAAATTAATTGTGAAATTTATTTCAGATTCAATTAAAATATTAATTGGGCTATTTTGCTACATTCAATTATTTAATATTTCAACACATTCACATTTTAAATCGGTTTTAGCATCCTATTGAAAATTTAATAAGAAGTTTTCAAAACTTTTTAAGTTCAATTACGAAAATAATTGATGCATTTAATTGCAAAATTTGTAATTATTTAAATTGTCCTAATTTTTCTAATTCAATTTATAAATATTTCTACAGATTCGATTAAAATATTTCCAATATTAAATCAGTTTTAGTATTTTAAGGCTTCAATTGAAACTTAAATGATGCAAAACTCATTCAGTTAATTGTTGCATTTCTATAGATTTACTTAAAAAAATTAATTGTGAAATTTATTTCAGACTCAATTAAAATATTAATTGCAATATTTTTGCACATTCTGTTAATATAATTTTCAATATATTTGTTACTATAATTATTAATATTAAATCAGTTTTAGTATTTCAAATATTCAGTTAAAAATGTTATACAAACTTTCTTAAATATTAAAAGTTATAACAAAAAATTTATTCGCATATTCTGAAATTATTAATCACAAAACTCATGAAATTGATTCAATTAACCAACTAATTGATGTATTTCTCTAGTCTGAATTAAATATATTAATTGAAATATTTTCGATTATTTAATTAATAAATATAACAACAGATTCGAATAGCTAATTTTTAATATTAAATCAATTTTAAATTGAAGATTTTATAAATATCATGTTAAAGATTTCAAGCTCATCTAAATCAATTAAGATTTAATTAAACAATTAATTGCATTACTCTTGCATACTCAATTAATTTTTTATATTAATTCTACGGAACCAGTTAAATAATTGATAAACACTTTTTAAGGTTTCATTGTGTCAATAAATATTTCAAACAATTCCATTAAAATAGAATAGATTGAAATATTTATTAATGAAATACTCAAATATACTGACATTATTTTTTCTTATCGAATCGAGAGAAATGCGTCAATTAATTTTTTAATTAAATAAGTTTAATGAATTTTATGCATAATTTTTCATTTGATTCTGCAAAAATATTTTCACTTTGTTTTTAATTAACCTGAAAATTTATTTGTTATTAAAAACATTTTAGTATTGAATTTATTAATTGTCCAACTGAATTTTTAAAAATATGATTGTGCAATCACCCTTGTGCAATCACAAGTGATTATCCAATCATTATTGTGTTTTAATTGAACGTATTTTGATTAAATATCCAGAATAATTTATTAATTTTATATTTCCAAATATATTCATTAAATTTAGAGTTGACTATTTAAGATTTTGAAATAAATCTATTAATTTATTAATCATAAAATTCACTAAACTGCTTCAATTAATATATAAATTGACGCAATTTTCAATATTTTTCAACATACCATTAATAAATATTTCAATCTATTCAATTAAAATATTGCTAATATTGAATTCTTGATTGATTTCTTTTCTAGAAAATAAGGCAACATTTTTCACACTTTTTAAGAGACTATGGCAACATTGTGGCATTTCAAAATAAGGAATTTATTAGAAATGTACGAAAAATAATTTATATTTTAAAACTTTTCCAAATCGCCACTTTTTAGAAAATAAGTGAAAAAATATAACATATTTTCTAGAAAAGAAAACGCCATTAATCAAAGAATTGAATTGAATTAAGAAAATAATTGAGGCATTTCCACAGATTCAATTAAAACATTGTTTGCAATACTTTTACACGATCAATTATTTAAAGATTCAGTTTAACAATTAATTGCAACTTTTTGCACTCACTTCATTAATAAATATTCCAACCGAAACCGTTGTAATATTTTTGAAATAAATCCTTTGATGTGTTTAAAAGCCTTAAACACTCAATTCTAAATTGTATAAGTCTATTTTCAAAGATGCAATTAAGCAGCCATTCTGAATGTTTAATTCACAGATTTAACAACCGTTGCCTTTTTTAAGATTCAATTAAACAATTAATTGCAATTTTATTACAGATTTAATAAATGGACTTAATAACTTTTTTAAGATAAAATGGCAAATATTTCAACAAATTCAAAATTTGCATTATTTTTACCAGCAAATTAATTGTCATAATAAATACTGAAACACTTAAAGAAAATTATTTTAGTTCAAGATATTTTTAGATTAAATAGAATATATTTTAATTACACAATCAGAATTTAATTGCAGTATTTTAGAGGATTAAATATTTAATAATTGATGCGCAGTTTATTCGATTAAAATATTTCCAATATTAAATCAGTTTTAGTATTTTAAGGCTTCAATTGAAACTTAAATGATGCAAAACTCATTCAGTTAATTGTTGCATTTCTATAGATTTACTTAAAAAAATTAATTGTGAAATTTATTTCAGACAGATTAATTTAGTTGAGTTTTCATTTTATTTTAATTATTAAACAAGAATTATTATTCAATGTCAAGTTCAAACCCGCGAATTTCCAAATTATTTTGTTATTTATTTAAGAGTATGTATAAATTTCGAATTTTTTCTAAATTACTTTCTTGGTGATAGTTGGAACCCATTATAAATTCTTATATAAAAAATAATTTTTAAATTGGCGTATTTAAGCTTGAGCCTGAAAAGCAGTTCCCAGATTCATAATTCAGAGAATTATTTTACAAAATTTCAATAATTGAGGTATTTCTAAGGATTCAATTCAAAAATAGCAATAATTTTAAAGACACAAACAATTAATCGGAATATTCTTAAAGTTTAAATTCGCAAATTTCTTTAAAAATTTTTTAAATTTTAATATTTAAAAATTCAGTTCTAAAACTTTTCCAGATACATTTAAGAAATATTTGATATGTAACAAAATTCATATATTTTATATAGAATTATGTGAGGCGAGATTTTATAAAATTTTTTCAAAAGAACTTTACAAAACTGGATGGTTTAAGATTTATTAATGAGTTGGTGTTAGTTCCAAGCAAATGCAGGCAGATAGATTAGCTTAACCCACAACAATTAATGCTTTTGAAAACACTCAATTAACCTTCTATTCCCATCGATTTTTTAAATTTGAATATACAACAAAAGAAATAATTTTTTTTAGTAAAGGTTTCGAAAAGAGTTATATTAATAAAATTAAGAGAACGTGATTTCCTTTTCAAATTTTCAATTTTTTTAAATTGTTTTGTGACCGCCAAATGCCGGTTAAACTAAAATTTACTTTTACAAGTAGAGAAAAAAAATATTTTCAAAAACTTCAAGGATATAAATGATAAAGTTAAACAGCAACTATTTTTAAATACCGATAGTTCATGATATCGAGAATATTGTAAAATATCTTAACACATTCGTGTCTTAAAGGAAAATGATTATATGCTCCAGTTTATTACGATGCTATTAGGACAATATTAAGACTCTATTTCAATTAAATTTTTTTTTTTAATTTACTTTTTGTTGCTTAAGCTTTTTTGGTAGTTAAGGGATGATATATTTTTTTAGTGAATAAGATATTCTTAAAGAACTTTTGAATTATTTAGTAAGTTGCCAAATTAATATTTACTTTAACTGTTACTTCTTAAACGAGAATTATAACTTTTCTATAGTTTATGTTAAATTAGAAATAAGACCGTTAAAATTTTTGAATTTTGTGTTGTTTTAAGTGTCCAACATAACAAAGGATATTATAATAATATTATAATATTCTATTATATGATTCAAAAAAATTGTTAAAACGTTTAGTGACAAACTTAACTTGTCGTCTTAGCGCCCAACGTTTCAATTGTGTTCTTAGCCATACAATAACAAAAACTTCCATTAAGTTCACTTGTGTTCGACTATTTAAGTTAAAAATTTAGTTGAAATATATTAGAAATTAGAATAAATTAATTAAAATTTAAATTAATTAAATAAATAAATAAATAAATAAACATGTTGAAAATATGTAATTATGATCATGAGTATTATTGATAACACTGTGCAACAAAATAGCATTTTTAATAACGCCCGCTAAAACTTATACTTCATTTTTTTTTTATTTATTTAAAATACTGTCTGAGTTAATTTATGAAACTTGTGACTTGTTTGACGAGGGGAAATTAGTATTAGATATACAAATAATATAGATTCATATCAAATAGTATTTTGTTGTTGCGTTTTCTATCAATTTCAGAGTGTATTATTATGCTGATAATGGTGCAATTCTCAATTGGTTTTCTACAAATAATTTGTTTAAGAAATTTTCATTAAATTTTTTGTCGAAATTACTATAAAATTTTTTTTACAATTTTTGTAAAAAATATTTATTTAACAAATATTATTTAATAAATTTCTACAAAAACAAATTTTATGAATTTCTATAAAAAAAATTGTTCTACAACTTTTATGAATTTCTATAAAAAATTGTTCTACAACTTTTAGAATTTCTATAAAAAATTGTTTAACAACTTTTATGAATTTCTATAAAAAAAATTATTTGACAAATTTTATGAATTTTCATTAAAAAATTGTTTAACAAATTTTATGAATTTCTATAAAAAAAATTGTTTAACAAATTTTATGAATTTCTATAAAAAAAATTGTTTAACTAATTTTATGAATTTCTATAAAAAAATTATTTGACAAATTTTATGAATTTTCATAAAAAAATTGTTTAACAACTTTTATGAATTTCTATAAAAAATTGTTTAACAAATTTTATGAATTTCTATAAAAAAATTGTTTAACAAATTTTATGAATTTCTATAAAAAATTGTTAAACAACTTTTATGAATTTCTATAAAAAATTGTTTAACTAATTTTATGAATTTCTATAAAAAAATTGCTTAACAAATTTTATGAATTTCTATAAAAAAAATTTTTTAACAAATCTTATAAATTTTCATTAAAAAATTGTTTTACAAATTTCTACTGAAATTTTTTGACTAACAAACTTCTATAAAATATTTTAAGACAAATTTTATTTAAATTTTCTTAAATAAATTTCAAAAAAAAAATGTCTTATAAGCCCTTAATAAGCATGAAATAAACTTTATACCGCTAGTGTATAAATTGTATATTCTATTAAAAATATTTGGTATATTTAAAAAAAATATTTGGCAAGTTGTTTTCAAATTATAATAAAATTATTGGAGCAGCCCCTTCGGATATTTAAGATTTTATTAAAAAAAATTTAATTAAAAAGTTTTTTTTTATTTATAGGACCATTAACAAAAAAAAATATATATTAATTACGCTTGTTTTTTTGTTGTTGCACAGTGTAGTATTCAAAAACTAGAAACAAATAAAATTCGATTTTTGTTGTATTTTGAAAAACTCTAAAGCAAACGCCATTTTATTTGCATATTTTTTTTATTCAATATTTTACCAGCACATTTCGTATTTGCAGGGCACTCTTGAGCGAGTCTTTTACTCACGTTTAGAGAAGTGCAGGAAACAACCCTCTTATAAATCCACATCAAATACAATTAACGATCCTTGGCAATTCAGTGAAACATGTTGAGGCTTCTGTAACTCAAACTGACCGTTTCAAATCATCCCCTCAAAAAGAAAAACAAACAGAATATTAAAACAAAAATCCTGTTTCTGTAGACCATTAAAGTGGTGGTCAGGGTTATAACCGACTTGTAATACGCTTAGAAGGCGTTCTTTTCTTCCTTAACATTGTGTTTGTCGCTTGATAGCTGTCATTTTTATTTCATTTCCTGATTGACCAATGACGGTGTGGCGGTGTGAGCGGAAAGGAGGCAAATTCATTTTGACTAGTCGCTGGTACAGTACGTTTTTGTTTTATAAACATCGATTCAATGATTTATTTGCTAGAAAAGAAATAGTTTTTCTTGCGTGTTCTTTTCTTAAAAATATTTGCCCTTTAAAAGTGTAAAGAATTTTATTTAAGAAAATGCGTCTACATCTTGAAAAGTGGACTGAATGCCAAACATGGCGCGAAATAAGTTGACAAATTAAATGGATCCAAAATTATTTTTTTTATCTCTTGCTCCCACCGGGTAATTAGTTCGGAAAAAAAATTCTTTAAATTGTATGCAGATTTTTTCCAAAATTACAAGGTCCGACCTATAAACTTTGATAGAGGAGACAAAACAAAAAGCCGCGTGTATCGGCGTTTTGAGTTTCCATCTGAATTTCATTTGAGGGGGCATTAAAGTTTCCCAGCTGTGGCACATTCTTATTGTTAATCGGCATAAGAATCCATGTGATCCTTACATTTTAGGTATAAAGTTTGCTCAGCAAATTTATGTAGAATGTTACGGAGAACATTTTTGTAGAACATCTTAACCCTCTAACTCCTCAAGGTATGGGTATTTTTTGTCCTTCTTTTGAAAAAGAGCAAATTTAACTAAAAATCACTAATATATCTTTATTATTTCTTATTTATTTCTCAATAATTATTGACTCGAAGTAAGTTTTAATAATAATAAATTATAATAATAATGTAAGATAATAGGTGATTTTTTAAGAGCTTTTGAATTTGATTTCATGATATCTTCGTTTGAGTCCATTCAACGATTCATCAATATTTATTGGTGATTTCACATGTTGACAGCTGCTACGTCGCAACTGGATAAAATTCTGGGTCCCATTCCGGAAGAAGAAAAAATTCTTCAATATTGGCCTCGAGTGCGACAACCGTCCCACAAATATATATTTTGAAGGCGTTAAATCGCAATATTTGGGCGGCCAACTGACCGGCCTTAAAAGTGAAATAAACGGTTCACCGAGGTCGCCCCTCAATTGAGTAAGTTTTTTCATGCTGCGTGGCATGTGGCACCTTCTGGTGGTTGAAACCACATGGCAGCCCAGTTAAGCTCTCTCATTTTGAATTAAAAAAATTAATTGCAAAGAAAAAATAAAATAAAAAATATGTTAATCATGGCACCATAGCGCTCGCCACTCACAGTAACTTTCCAGTCTTCCACTTTTTGGTGAAAATAACACTTTTTATTTTCACCACAAAGTGGATTTTTCGGAATGCATTGGAAGCTCTTCTGGCTGTCCTTCACACCAAATACGACCATATTCAACCAGAAGGTGCTGTTGGCTGAAGTAATGAACAGAAGACTACGACGCCTTAGATCCGGAGTCCCCCTCCGCTCTCAGTCCTGAAATTGGAGTAAAATTTTTGTGATCTGCATTTTAGTGCAGGATTGGGTTAATTGTTGCCGTCTTGTCTCCATGGCAACAGCGCTGGTCACTGAACAACACCGGCCACGATTGCCGCAATCCCATACTTACGAGCAGAATGCGGTACCTGAAGCAAAAAATTCTTGGGTGAAGTGAGAAGTAAAAATATTTACAACGAAATTCTCTATATTTTCATCTGCCTTCAGCTGTCCTCTTAACACTATCCCCGCTTTTGTAGCTCAGACACACTGCACTGCATATGTAGGGAATATCCCTTGAGCGCTAGCCCAAGGCAAAAAAAATTTGCTTCGTAGCTGAAAACAATTTTCCGCACTACGCAAGCTTTCATCATTTGTAAGTCGATTCATGATTAAATTATCGACCAAACTGACTATTTGTGACAGAAGCATAAAATGAATTTATTGGATAGAAAATTTTATGACATTAATGTTTAAATATGCTTTCGGCCATGTGGTCGCCACGGCTGGCGCGTACAAGGCGCAATCTGGAACACCAATTTTCACAAACAGTAACATTCTGACCATCAGTGGCCAGTGACTCCGCCAGCCCATAAAGCACAGCAACCAGTGATTTTCTGTGGATGTAGTAGTGTTTCGACAAAAGCTTGTGGATTCTCCTCACTCCAAATGCGACAAAAACAGCTGATCCGAAAAAAACAGTGTTGCCAAAAAGATAGTTGCTGAGAATCTGTTACGCAAGTTTCTTCATAAAACAATGAAGTACTGATACAACAAGAAAAACATAAAAATCAGTAGCAAAACCTGGAGCAGAATTGCCGTATACGATATTGATTAAAATTTCAATACAATTAAAAAAATATATACCGAATTACGTAACCCGCTTTGGATGTTAATAATATATGTTACTTGAATGAACCCGAGTGTAGAATATGTAGCGTTTTTTTTCTTTTTAAAGGGAATACTATTACAAACAAACGTCTTATTAAAGTCGTACGTCACATTGTAGTCGTATAAGGTTGTTGGTGTAGTTCATGTTCTTATCTTCTCATAAAGTGCAAATAATTTTACACGCTTTCCAAGCATATTAAACTATTAAATAATTTTAGTTAAAATTAGCTAAAAATCAGACGTTTTAAGAAAATCTAACTAAAAATTTAAAAATAAATGTTGCGCATGAAACGATAATGAGCTAAAAATACCAGTATTCTTGTGAAAAAAAGCGTCGGGCGCTCGGCACAAAGCGAACACAATAATACCTGGTATTTTGGTTCAATATTATTTTAAGGCGATTTTAAAACTTATTTTTATTTTTTATTTTTTTTTATTTACATTTTCTTGAAAAGGCGTGTTTTCCAATTTTTTTTTCAAAATATTTATTTCAACGTTTATTATTTGTCTATTAACTATTTGTATACTTTTTTAATACAACTGCTGCCATCAACCGTAACAAATAAATTAATTTTGTGTAGGCAAAATAACAATTTGAAAATATTTTTAAAAACATTTTCAATTTTGCAGAAGATGGTTCGACACAAACGTACAGACTTTGGAAATAAATCAGTATTTTTCGTCTCTAGAAAAATTGGCTGTTTTGTTCAGAGCAGATATTGAATATCAGCTGACGATATGGCACAAGTAAAGTGTGTTTTTTATAGAGTGATACAAGTTTAAATCACAATAAAACATATTAATATATATTTGATATCAATGAAACGGTCTTTATTGGATAGAAAATTTTATGACATTAATGTTTAAATATGATTTCGGCCATGAGGCCGCCACGGCTGGCGCGTACAAGACGCCATCTGGAACACCAATTTTCAAAAACAGTAACATTCTGACCATCATCGTTTTTGAAGACATATGGGCCAACCACTCCGCCAGCCCATAAAGCGCATCAAACAGTAATTTTCTGTGGATGTCATGGTGTTTCGACAAAAGCTTGTGGATTCTCCTCACTCCAAGTGCGACAATTCTGTTTATTTACGTGCCCATTCTACCGAAAATGGGCTTCATCGGAAAGTAAAGTTTTGAATGGATGAAGTGCACGATAAGTTTGACGAACAGAACCATTATTTTGATTAAAAATTTCCACAATTTGCACCCGTTGCTCTGATGTAAGTCGATCCATAATGAAATGTCAAAGCAGACTAAACAAAAAGCAACTATCGGCTGTTAAATGGGTGGTTAAATAAAGCAGTGATGCCAACTCAAAGTTGTATAACTCTATGAAAACACCCTATATTTTGTAGGGTATTCAATTCATAGGGGTTAGATTTTAATAAATTAACCAGTGTAGCAGTTAAAAGGAAATGGCAAATTTAATCTGGTAATTAAGCGGGTAATAATTAATTGCTTAAACTATTAACGGTTATCGAACTGAACACCCTAAGCTTTTATCTGTCTTTATTAAAAATGTTATGGGCTCTTCTTAGTTGAAGGCATTTAAGTGATTTATGAATATGAAATTTAATATTAATATTTTATGTTTTCGGCGTATTTCGGCCGATTTTCGTGCCGAATTCCGAATTTCATTTGCCAAAAATTACGATTTTTATTTAACAACAATTGAAGACGATTGACTCTAAAGGCCATCCCTACACTTTCCCACTGCGAGGTTATATCGTAACGTGTTATGTTACGCTTTGGATCGTTACGAGTGAAAACTCTATTAATTAAATTTACAAATCAGCCGATTCCCACGTGACAAGTAGTGATAGATATAGATTTTTATTATTATGAAACAAGATATATAATTTAAAATTTCAAAATTCAAATCAGTTTTTCGACTTTTTTTCGTACACGATATTTCTCCAACTGATTAAGCCTCTAACGTCGAGAGATGATGAGAACTCGATTTTGGCACACTGGGAAATAATCATTAACTTCCCGATTTTGAAAAATTTTTAATTTTTCTAGCGGTATATAGATTTTTATTATTATAAAACAAGATATATAATTTCGGATTTCAAAAGAAAAAATCGAATTTTTTTTTGTACACGATATCTCTCGAGCTGATTGAACGATTTTGACCCAGCTTGCAGCGATTGACGCGGTTTTTAAATCGCAAGAGATGATTTTTTTTTTGTGAAACCGATCGTTAAAACTATTTAAAATTTATTGAAAAAATAGACTATCGAATATTTTTTCTTAGTTATTTTGGAGATTTCCCGAAATCTATTGATCCGAATTAATTCCAATTCAAAAGTTCAAACTGTTTAGAACTTTCAAGAGGGTTACATACTTACACACACACACACACATACATGCGGACTCAGTGACTGGCTCTCAGAAATAGTCAGGGAGGTCTCCTCGAGCCTCAATACGTTGAAAGATGATGAGAACTCGATTTTTGCACACTGGGAATTAACCAATAACTTCCCGATTTTCAAAAATTTTTAATTTTCCTAGCGGGAATTTAAGAAATTGCAATTTTTTATGAAAATAATCTGGCAGCCCTGCCAATTTCGCATGTGTGTTTTCTCTTACATTCATTGAAGCATCGTTTCAAGAGAATAATTGTAAGCCTCGGAACAGTAACTGATCTGAAATCGGTGCAACGGTTTTTGCATATTTGCACCTCGAAATAAAACTGCTGGTTATAAGAATAGTGTTGGACAGCTCTGCATTATATGTAGTGCGAAAATGGCGGATATCTAGACAAACTAAAAAGTTTTCGATCTCTTTGCTTTCGATTCGAGTTGAGTGTAGGGCGAAGTCGCACGAATAGCCCACAAGCTGAACCGCATCCCATTTTTCTTTAAATTTAGAATACAAATTTTCTATCAATTTTAATTACTGAGATCTCCAACTTGCGAGCGCCTACTGTATTGCATGCATTATCATGATTTGTATCTTAACAGTCAGCACCGCGTTACTTAATCTGTCATAAATTGACTACAAATATGATGGATACACAGAAACACACACACACACACACACACATGCAAATGTCAACCACTAATGGACTCGTGTGACATATAAAACACAATGCCAAAAGATATTGAAAACTTAATGTGAAAGCAAACGGTTGACATTTTCACGTGATGGAAATGAAACTTTGCGAAACTAAAAGAAACGTTAAATAATTTTAAAAGGAAAAACGTTTTCGAAAGGCATATAAACTAAAAATAGGATATGCAAATTCTGTTTTAAAAATAAATATATTTTTAAATACACACATACACATACAAACATGTACATACACGTACATACAACATCCCCAGATTTATTTTTATTATCCAGCAAAACATCCAGTTAATTTGTAGCGAACAATGAATTTTTGAAAACGACGTGCACATTAGGGCAGCTCGAATTTTTGATATGACTAATTCTGTACAGTGTTGCCAGTTCTTATCAAAGTATTTACCAAACGTGTGCACAAAATTTATTTATCTGCCGATTAACGGGTTGTTAGAAGAACTTAAATTCACTCTTAAAAGTTCTATAGCTAACGTTCCGATATTTGGTGTGTAGGTATTCAATTCCGATGTCAAGATCCGCTATCAGATATTCGACTGCGAGGCTGGAGGCTTTGCAAGCCCGATTTCACTTACGCACGGACATCGACCATTCCACTTCCCTATTCATAAGGACCCAGAATCTATACATTTTATAGAAACGCATGCTAATATTGTGAATACTACAAATGGAATCACAAGCGTATATTAATACAACCTTTCCCATGTTTGGTGTAGGGTATACAATATTTGTCATATGCGCTATCATAACGTTAGAAACTTATATTGACACCTGTCACTTAAAAGAGCGGCGGTTAAAAAAAGACTGAAAAATTATAACTCTGATTCGACGTTGCATACGGCTCAAAATTCTAAAGGCATTCTAATTCATTTTAAAAAACGTACACATGTTTGGTACTTTTTAATGCATGTAGTTTCGGGGTTAAAGGAGGGGTACTTTTTTGGTACTTTTTTTTCAACTAAACTAAAGAAAACTATTGAACATAGTAAAAATCTTCTGGGCGCATTCTATTCTTTTGAAAATAATCTCGTATATATCTTGGAACTTTTTAAAAGTTCGCCATAATCGTGGGTAAAACCATAACCGTTCTTGGTACTTTTTTGTATATGATGAAGACTATATACACAGACTTTTAAAAATTAATTACCAACCGCTTAGTAGAAACTGATATAATTATTACTTTTGATTTTATTTTCCTATTTGAAGGGCATATATATATAATAACAAAGAGGCTAAATTCTTGAAAAAATTACTAAATATATAAATTCAAACAACAAATTACTTATAATTAAAATTTAAAAGAATCGCTTGTTCCAATCCAATAATAAAGCAAAAAGCTTGATATTCAAACCAAAAACGATTGGCTTAAGAAACATGGAACAAATAATTCAGAAAGTGGGACATGAAAAAAATAATTATACGGCAACCTCCAGTTTCGTAATTAATTTATTATGAATAAAGTCATTGTTTATCCAATAGAAATTATTATATATTTTTATAAGAAATTTTCCAATAAAAATTATTTATATAGGGTGTTTTTTATAGAGTGATACAACTTTGAGTTGGCATCACTGCTTTATTTGACCACCCATTGAACAGCTGATAGTTGCTTTTTGTTTAGTTTGCTTTGAAATTTCATTATGGATCAACTTACACCAGGGCAACGCCTGCAAATTGTGGAAATTTTTAATCAAAATAATGGTTGTGTTCGTCAAACTTATCGTGCACTTCGCCAAT